>JARQOD010006002.1:0-45108 GCA_033576555.1 Oophaga sylvatica | reverse complement strand
TTATACCCCTGTATAATACACACAGGATGTACTTATACCCCCTGTATAATACACACAGGATGTACTTATACCCCCTGTATAATACACACAGGATGTACTTATACCCCTGTATAATACACACAGGATGTACTTATACCCCCTGTATAATACACACAGGATGTACTTATACCCCCTGTATAATACACACAGGATGTACTTATACCCCCTGTATAATACACACAGGATGTACTTATACCCCTGTATAATACACACAGGATGTACTTATACCCCTGTATAATACACACAGGATGTACTTATACCCCCTGTAAATACACACAGGATGTACTTATACCCCCTGTAAATACACACAGGATGTACTTATACCCCCTGTACAATACACACAGGATGTACTTATACCCCCTGTATAATACACACAGGATGTACTTATACCCCCTGTATAATACACACAGGATGTACTTATACCCCTGTAAATACACACAGGATGTACTTATACCCCTGTTAATACACACAGGATTTATTATCCCTTATAATACACAGGATGTACTTATACCCCTGTATAAACACAGGATTACTTATACCCCTGTATATACACACAGGATGTACTTATACCCCCTGTATAATACACACAGGATGTACTTATACCCCCTGTATAATACACACAGGATGTACTTATACCCCCTGTATAATACACACAGGATGTATTATACCCCGTAAATACACACAGGATGTACTTATACCCCTGATAATACACATGTACTTATACCCCCTGTTAATACACACAGGATGTACTTATACCCCCTGTATATACACACAGGATGTACTTATACCCCTGTATAATACACACAGGATTACTTATACCCCCTGTATAATACACACAGGATGTACTTATACCCCCTGTAAATACACACAGGATGTACTTATACCCCCTGTATAATACACACAGGATGTACTTATACCCCCTGTATATACACACAGGATTTACTTATATACACCCAGGTGTATTATACACCCAGATATAACTTATACCCCTGTAATATACACAGGATTACTTTACCCCCCTGTATAATACACAGGATGTACTTATACCCCCTGTATAATACACCAGGAGTTACTTAACCCCCTTATAATACACAGATGTACTTATACCCCCTGTATAATATATACAGGATGTACTTATACCCCCTGTATAATACACACAGGATGTACTTATACCCCCTGTATAATACACACAGGATGTACTTATACCCCCTGTATAATACACACAGGATGTACTTATACCCCCTGTATAATAGACACAGGATGTACTTATACCCCCCTGTATAATACACACAGGATGTACTTATACCCCCCTGTATAATACACACAGGATGTACTTATATCCCCTGTATAATACACACAGGATGTACTTATGTCCCCTGTATAATACACACAGGATGTACTTGTACCCCCTGTATAATACACACAGGATGTACTTATACCCCCTGTACTATACACACAGGATGTACTTATACCCCCCTGTATAATACACACAGGATGTACTTATACCCCCTGTACTATATACACAGGATGTACTTATACCCCTGTACAATACACATAGGATGTACTTATACCCCCTGTACAATACACATAGGATGTACTTATACCCCCTTGTATAATACACACAGGATGTACTTATACCCCTGTATAATACACACAGGATGTACTTATACCCCCTGTATAATACACACAGGATGTACTTATACCCCTGTACAATACACACAGGATGTACTTATCCCCCTGTATAATACACACAGGATGTACTTATAGCCCCTTGTATAATACACACAGGATGTACTTATACCCCCTGTACTATACACACAGGATGTACTTATACCCCCTGTATAATACACACAGGATTTATTTATACCCCCTGTATAATACACACAGGATGTACTTATACCCCCTGTATAATACACACAGGATGTACTTATACCCCCTTTATAATACACACAGGATGTAATTATACCCCTGTATAATACACACAGGATTTACTTATACCCCGTGTATAATACACACAGGATGTACTTATAACCCTGTATAATACACACAGGATGTACTTATACCCCCTGTATAATACACACAGGATGTACTTATACCCCCCTGTATAATACACACAGGATGTACTTATACCCCCTGTATAATACACACAGGATGTACTTATACCCCCTGTATAATACACACAGGATTTACTTATACCTCCCTGTATAATACACACAGGATGTACTTATACCCCCTGTATAATACACACAGGATGTACTTATACCCCCTGTATAATACACACAGGATGTACTTATACCCCCTGTATAATACACACAGGATTTATTTATACCCCCTGTATAATACACACAGGATGTACTTATACCCCCTTGTATAATACACACAGGATGTACTTATACCCCCTGTATAATACACACAGGATGTACTTATACCCCCCTGTATAATACACACAGGATGTACTTATACCCCCTGTATAATACACACAGGATGTACTTATAGCCCCTGTATAACACACACAGGATGTACTTATACCCCCTGTATAATACACACAGGATGTACTTATACCCCCTGTATAATACACACTGGATGTACTTATACCCCTGTATAATACACACAGGATGTACTTATACCCCCCTGTACAATACACACAGGATGTACTTATACCCCCTGTATAATACACACAGGATGTACTTATACCCCCTGTATAATACACACTGGATGTACTTATACCCCTGTATAATACACACTGGATGTACTTATACCCCCTGTACAATACACACAGGATGTACTTATACCCCCTGTATAATACGCACAGGATGTACTTATACCCCTGTACAATACACACTGGATGTACTTATACCCCCTGTATAATACACACAGGATGTACTTATACCTGTTGTGTTTCGGTAGCTGAGGAGGACAGGAACAACAGCAGGGCAGCAGAACACCTGAGATGTTGGTAACTGATGGGTTGCAGATTCCTAAACTAACGACACAACTAGAGGTAGCCGTGGAGCGTTCCTACTTTGATCCTAGACGCCTCGTCACAGCCTGAGAGATAACTACACCTAAAGGCAGAAAGATGAAAGCTATCTGCCCGGAGCAGATCCCCAAAGAAAATAGGAAGCCCCCAAACATATAATGGCGGTTAGACAAGATGAAAATACAAACGTAGGCAGAAAATAGATTGAGCAAACGCTGGGGCCACAAGCTGACTAAATAGGATAGGAAAGGAGAGATTACTTTTTGCAACCCAGAAAACCCTACAAAAATCCAACAATTCTATTACAAAAATACTGACATCACACGATCTCACCACCCGCTAAGGCCTCTTTCACACATCCGTCTTTTTGTATCAGGCCTGAAGGGACGTATCCGGCGCTGAAACAAAAAAACTGATGTAACGGATCCGGTTTTTTGCTGGATCCGACCTGAACTTTTGAACCCACAAAAAGAGGGTTTCTGATGCCCGGAGACAGTGGAAAATGTAGTAGTAGTAGTAGTAGTAGTAGTAGTAGTAGTAATAGTAGCCGGTTCCATTGAATTCTATTGTTTCCGGCCGCCTGATGCGGCACATCAGGCAGCTCCGACAAAAAAAAAAAAAAAACTTACATGCTGCGTTGTGTCCGGCCGCCGGAATGTACATTTCCGCCGGATCCGGACAAAAACGGATACAACGCACTGACATCAGACGCCATCCGGCGCTAATGAAAGTCAATGCAAAAAAAAACGCAGTCGGCATTACATTTCACCGGATGCGGTTGGACAAAAAATGCCGGAGGGCGCCGTCAGGCGCACAACGGATGTGTGAAAGAGGCCTTAGTCAGATCTCAGTGTGAACAAAAACCAAGCTGCAGCTGCTGAAAAAACAGGAAAAAGCAAATGAGCAAATAACAGTGGCTGTAGATAAACTGTGAGGAGCTCAGGCCCCAGGAGGGGACCTGGCTGATCTCCACAAAAGTGCAGAAAACAATGCAAAAAGCAAGCATAAAAAGAAAAGCAAAAAATATCTTATCTGAAAGAAGGAGATGCAGGCAAGACTCCAGCAAACTTCCAAATGAACCAGGAACCACAATTGAGACAAGAACAATTGATCACCGGCAACCATCATGGGAGGGAACCTCCCTTATATCAGACCAGTCAGTGAACCCAGATTGCCATTCCTCGCTGAAAGGTTCAGAACTGTCTGTAACCACCAGAGGGAGCCTCAGCTCAGAAGCCATCTCTAGCACATTCATAACAGTACCCCCCCTTGAGGAGGGGTCACCGAACCCTCACTTGTGCAACCAGGCCGATCAGGATGAGCTCGGTGATAGGCACGGATCAGTCTCCTAGCATGGATGTCCGAAGCAAACACCCAAGAATTGTCCTCCAGACCATAACCTCTCCACTTAACCAAATACTGGAGTTTCTGTCTAGAAAAACGAGAATCCAATATTTTCTCAACCACATACTCCAGATTGCCCTCAACCAAAACAGGGTCAGGAGGCGCAGCCATAGGAACCACTGGTTCGACAAACCTCTTCAATAAGGACTTGTGGAACACGTTATGGATCTTAAATGTCCCTGGAAGAAGCAAACGGAAGGAAACAGGATTAAGAATCTCCATGATCTTATAAGGTCCAATGAACCTGGGCTTAAACTTTGGAGATGCAACCCTCATAGGGATATTTCTTGAGGACAACCAAACCAAGTCCCCCACTTTAAACCGAGGACCATCAGTCCTTTGTCGGTTGGCAAACCGTTGGGCCTTCTCCTGAGAGAGAGACAACCTCTCCACTACCTGGTCCCAAATCTGCTGCATTCGCTCAACAACGGAGTCAACACCCGGACAGACAAGCCTCCGCCTGTCCCGAAGAAAATCGAGGGTGAAACCCAAAATTGCAGAAAAATGGAGACATCAAGGTGGCAGAGCTAGCCCTATTATTAAGAGCAAACTCAGCCAAAGGCAAAAAAGAGACCCAGTCATCTTGATCAGCAGACACAAAACATCTCAAATAAGTCTCCAAGGTCTGGTTTGTTCTCTCGGTTTGTCCATTGGTCTGAGGATGAAAAGCAGAGGAGAAAGATAATTGAACACCAAGTTTAGAACAAAATGTCCTCCAAAATCTGGAAACAAACTGGACTCCTCTGTCAGACACAATGTTCTCAGGAATACCATGTAACCGAACCACGTGCTGAAGGAACAAAGGCACCAATTCGGAGGAGGAAGTGTCACGGGTGTATCGCCACGAAGATCGTTGCGATTTCACATTCTGACTTCTCGCAGCTGAGTTGTTGGTGCTATGTGTTTGTTGGCAGTGAGGGAGTTAATTCTACCTTTCTCTGTGCTTAGACTAGGTCCAGCCTCGCCCGGCTGCAGTGTATTAGGCACTAATTAGCTTCCTTCAAATACCTGCCGTTCTGCTTGGGAGTTGTCGGTGAAAGCATTCATTCAGACCAGCAGAGCGGATCGTTTCTGAGAAGACTTAAGCTAAGAGTGCCTGTTGTGGTTTATCCTCTCCTCGCTTATTGTTTATCTCCTTGGCCTTTTGTGTTCCCTCTGTAGTTGAAGTTTTTGTATGCAAGGCAGTATTTACTTTACCCCTTGTCTGTCTCGTTTGTCTTATACTGCTAGTAAGCTGTGACCTGCCCATTCCCTTTGGTGGTAATCAGGGTCCTTCTCAGGACTGGATTACAGTGGTCAGGGATCTACAGGAGACAGGGTTAGGCTGGCGGCCTGGACCTCTGTACCATTAACAGTACCTCCAGGTAGAGGGACTAGTCAGGACCCCAGTTTAGGGTCAGCATAGACCCCGGTCCACCTCTATCCTGAGACAGCGTGACATTTTCACCGACCATACTAAAGATTCTCCCCAGCCACCATGGATCCAGTAGCCCATCTAGCTCAGCAGTTGCAGAGTTTGTCCATGGAGCTGACGGACGTTAAATCCAAGGTTTTGTACCCCCGGGAGCAAGCCAGATCTGAACCTAAAGTGGCTCTCCCGGACAGGTTTACTGGTGGGCGGGACAAGTTTTTTACTTTCCGGGAGGCATGTAAATTGTATTTTCGGCTGCGGCCTCGGTCGTCGGGGAGTGAGGATCAGAGGGTGGGAATTGTCATCTCGCTCTTACAAGGGGACCCTCAATCCTGGGCGTTCTCTCTCCCCTCGGGCTACCCGGCTCTCCAGTCAGTGGACCGATTTTTTACAGCCCTGGGTCTGGTATATGATGACCCGGATCGGGTCTCCCTTGCTGAAATGAAGTTACGTAAGATACAGCAGGGAGATCGTCCGGCGGAGGAATTTTCTTCAGAGTTCCGTAGGTGGGCCACGGATACTCAGTGGAATGACCCGGCTCTTAGGAGCCAGTTTTGTCAAGGTTTATCTGACAAATTAAAAGATGGTTGGCTCAGTATGATTCTCCCCCGTCACTGGAGGCCGCTATGGCTCTTGCAATTCGCATTGATAGACGGCTTCGGGAGAGGTGCGGGGTAACTCCGCCCCCTGTGATGACTCCACCTCCTTCTAAAGTCCCTAATATTGAGGTTCCCCTGGTTTGTTCCGAGGAACCTATGCAGTTGGGAGAGACATCATTCCGAGGGAGGGGATCGGCGGTGCGCCGCAAGACAAGAAGGTGTTTCTTCTGCGGGAGAAAGGGACATTTTATTGAGGGGTGTCCATCCCGTACTGTACTGAGCAAGAAGTCGCCGGAAAACTATTAATCCCAGGTTGTGTGGTGGACGACAATCTGGGAGTATGTATTTCGTCCCCAGGTCCGTCTCAGTTTCTCGTACCAGCGGAGGTGGTGGTAGGTACGAGAACTGAGAGGATTTCTGTTCTTCTGGATAGCGGGGCCGGGGCTAATCTGGTGGACGCTCGGTTTGCCCAGGTTCAAGGTATGCAACTGAGTGTATTAGCCAAACCTATCCCAATATTCTCTATCGACGCCAGGCCTCTCGGTCAAGGTAGCTTTTTGCAAGCCGTACATAACATTGACCTTCGAGTGGGGGCAATACATAAAGAACTATTGTCTTGTTATGTGTTGGAGGGTCTTCCCACTCCTATTGTGTTGGGTCTTCCTTGGTTAACTAAACATAACCCAGTTATTAATTGGCAATCCAGAGAGATAAGCCAGTGGGGTGAATTTTGCAATAAAAACTGCATGAACACGGTCATTGGTGCGGTCGTGCCTAAAACCTTACCACCTTTTCTGGTGGACTTTGAGGATGTTTTTTCAGAGGAAGGGTGTCAAGAATTACCTCCTCATCGCGAGTATGACTGTTCTATAAAATTGCTCCCTGATGCTAAATTACCTAAATCTAGGTTGTATAACCTTTCTGGTCCTGAGAGGCAGGCTATGAAGGATTATATTTCGGAAAGTCTGGCTAAAGGGCATATTAGACCTTCATCTTCCCCGGTGGCCGCGGGGTTCTTCTTTGTGAAGAAAAAAGATGGAGGCCTACGCCCTTGCTTGGATTTCCGTGAGCTTAATCGGATTATGGTCCGAGATCCGTATCCGCTCCCACTTATTCCAGATCTCTTCAATCAGATTGTGGGCGCCAAATGGTTCTCTAAGTTGGATCTCAGGGGGGCGTATAATCTGATTAGGATGAAGGAGGGGGATGAGTGGAAGACGGCATTTAACACTCCGGTGGGACATTATGAGAACCTTGTCATGCCTTTCGGTCTGACTACTGCCCCGGTGGTGTTTCAACATTTTGTTAATGACATCTTTCGCCACCTAGTGGGACAGTTTGTTGTCATTTATCTGGATGACATCTTAATTTACTCGCCGGATCTTGTGTCTCATCAGGAGCATGTGAGACAAGTGTTGCAGATCTTGCGAGATAATAAACTGTACGCCAAATGGGAGAAGTGTGTATTCGCCGTACAGGAACTTCAGTTTTTAGGGTTCCTGGTGTCAGCTTCCGGTTTCCGTATGGACCCTGGGAAAGTGAAGGCAGTGCTTGAGTGAGATCTGCCAGAGGATCTTAAGGCACTGCAGCGTTTCCTGGGGTTTGCTAATTACTACCGGAAATTTTTTCGTAATTTCTCGTCCATTGTTAAACCTCTCACTGACATGACAAGAAAAGGGACGGATTTTTCAAGGTGGTCTGACAAGGCTTGTCAAGCATTTTCCTCCTTGAAAAAATGTTTTGCTTCGGCACCTGTACTCATTCAACCGGATGCGTCACAGCCGTTCATTGTGGAGGTGGATGCGTCTGACGTAGGGGTGGGTGCGGTATTATCTCAAGGTCCGTCCCCTGGTAAATGGCATCCGTGCGCTTTCTTCTCTAAAAAATTGTCGTCCTCTGAGAGGAATTATGATGTCGGCAATAGGGAACTCTTGGCCATTAAGTTGGCTTTTGAGGAGTGGCGTCATTTTTTGGAGGGGGCAGTCCACCCGGTCACCGTCATTACTGATCACAAGAACCTACTGTATTTAGAGTCTGCAAAACATCTAAATCCCAGACAAGCTAGATGGTCGTTGTTTTTTACCAGGTTTAATTTTGTCGTCACATATCGTCCTGGGTCAAAAAATGTAAAGGCTGATGCCTTATCTCGCAGTTTCCCTGGGCCGGGAAGACGAATGACCCGGTTCCTATCCATCAGGAGGGAGTAGTGGTGTCGGCTGTATGCTCTGAGCTTGAGGAGGAAGTATTGGAGGCTCAGGGGGACGCCCCTGTAGGACCTCCAGGGAAACTGTTTGTTCCAGATCAGTTAAGACAAAAGGTTATCGAGGCACATCATAATTCTGCTTTGGCAGGACACCCAGGGAGTAAAGCAACTGTAGATCTCCTTTCACGCCGGTTTTGGTGGCCTAACTTAAATAAGGAGGTGGTAACTTTTGTCGCGTCCTGTGGGGTTTGTGCACGCTCTAAGACCCCACAAACCCGTCCATCTGGGGCCCTCTTACCTTTGAAAATCCCGGAGCGTCCATGGACCCATCTGTCTATGGACTTCATTACGGACCTCCCTCCGTCTTCAGGTAAAACTGTCATACTAGTTGTAGTTGACAGGTTCAGTAAGATGGCACATTTTATTGCTCTTCCTGCTCTTCCTAATGCTAAAACTCTGGCGCATGTGTTCATTGGGGAGATTGTGAGACTTCACGGGTTGCCTTCCGATGTGGTGTCGGATCGGGGGTCTCAGTTTGTGTCCAAATTCTGGAGGGCATTTTGTTCACGGCGGGGGATGCAATTGTCATTTTCTTCGGCTTTTCATCCGCAGACCAATGGTCAGACAGAGCGTCTGAACCAGAGCTTAGAGACATATCTCCGGTGTTTTGTCTCAGAGAACCAAGAGGACTGGGCTTCTTTCTTGCCTCTGGCAGAGTTCGCTCTTAACAATAGGCGGAGCGAGTCCACTGGTAAGTCCCCGTTTTTTGGGGCATATGGTTTTCACCCCCAGTTTTGTACTTTCAATGGGGGGGGCTCTTCTGGGGTTCCTGAGGAGGAACGATTTTCATCATCACTTGCTTCAGTGTGGAGAGGAGTGCTGAATAATCTGAGTACTATGGGGAACCGATACAAACGTATGGCTGATAGGAGGAGAGTGTCTGGTCCGGACCTAAGTGTGAACGATCTGGTATGGTTGTCTACCAAGAATATAAAACTTAAGGTTCCCTCCTGGAAACTCGGTCCCAGGTTCATCGGGCCATACAGGATCAGTTCGATAATTAATCCGGTGGCATTCCGTCTTGACCTCCCTCCTACGTTTAAAATCCACAATGTGTTCCACAAATCGTTGCTTAAGAGGTACGTGGCGCCAGTTATACCGTCACCTCTACCTCCTCCTCCAGTGGTGGTCAATGGTAACTTGGAGTTTCAGGTGTCGAAGATCATTGACTCACGTCGGAATCGCCGGTCCATTCAGTACTTGGTTCATTGGAAGGGGTATGGTCCTGAGGAGAGGACGTGGGTTCCTGCGTCTGATATTAACGCAGACCGATTGGTTCTGGCCTTCCACACAACTCACCCAGACAGACCTGGCCCTGAGGGTCCGGAGGCCCCTCGTAGAAGGGGGGGTACTGTCACGGGTGTATCGCCACAAAGATCGTTGCGATTTCACATTCTGACTTCTCGCAGCTGAGTTGTTGGTGCTATGTGTTTGTTGGCAGTGAGGGAGTTAATTCTACCTTTCTCTGTGCTTAGACTAGGTCCAGCCTCGCCCGGTTGCAGTGTATTAGGCACTAATTAGCTTCCTTCAAATACCTGCCGTTCTGCTTGGGAGTTGTCGGTGAAAGCATTCATTCAGACCAGCAGAGCGGATCGTTTCTGAGAAGACTTAAGCTAAGAGTGCCTGTTGTGGTTTATCCTCTCCTCGCTTATTGTTTATCTCCTTGGCCTTTTGTGTTCCCTCTGTAGTTGAAGTTTTTGTATGCAAGGCAGTATTTACTTTACCCCTTGTCTGTCTCGTTTGTCTTATACTGTTAGTAAGCTGTGACCTGCCCATTCCCTTTGGTGGTAATCAGGGTCCTTCTCAGGACTGGATTACAGTGGTCAGGGATCTACAGGAGACAGGGTTAGGCTGGCGGCCTGGACCTCTGTACCATTAACAGTACCTCCAGGTAGAGGGACTAGTCAGGACCCCAGTTTAGGGTCAGCATAGACCCCGGTCCACCTCTATCCTGAGACAGCATGACAGGAAGGCAACTTAGGTAATGGCACAAGATGTATTATCTTGGAAAACCTATCACAGATTACCCAGATAACGGTCATTCTCTGAGAAACAGGGAGGTCGGAAATAAAATCCATAGAGATATGGGTCCATGGCCTCTTGGGAACAGGTAATGGCATTAACAAACCACTAGAGCGAGAGCAAGGCTTGGAGCGAGAGCAAGTCCCACAGGACTGCACAAATTCCCTGATGTCACAAAACAAAGTAGGCCACCAAAAGGACCGACTCACCAAGTCTCTGGTACCAAAATCCCGGGATGACCAGCCAACGCGGAACAATGAATCTCAGACATCACACTCTTCTTCCACTGGTCTGGGACAAACAATTTCCCAATAGGGCAGCGCTCAGGTTTATCCTCCTGACACCCTTCCAAGGCCAGTCTCAAATTGGGTGAGATGGCGGAAAGAACTACACCCTCTTTCAAAATAACAGTAGGATCAGATAACTCAGGAGAGTCCGCAAAGAAACTCCTCGGGAGGGCATCCGCCTTAACATTCTTAGTGCCAGGAAGAAAAGAAACCACAAAATTAAAACGTGTGAAAAACAAGGCCCACCTGGCCTGTCTAGGATTAAGTCGCTTGGCTGATTCGAGATAAACCAGATTCTTATGGTCCGTGAGGACCACCACCTGATGTTTGGCTCCTTCCTGCCAATGTCTCCACTCTTCAAAGGCCCACTTCATGGCCAATAACTCCCGATTACCCATGTCATAATTACGTTCAGCTGGAGAAAATTTTTGAGAGAAAAAGGCACAAGGGTTACTCTTAGAGGTCTCTGGATCTCTTTGGGACAAAACGGCACCTGCCACAATTTCAGAGGCATCAACCTCCACCTGAAACGGCAGAGAAACATCAGGCTGCCGTAGAACAGGAGCAGAAGTGAATCTCTGCTTAAGTTCCTGAAATGCAGAGACTGCCTCAGGAGGCCAATTCACCACATCAGAACCCTTTTTGGTCAAATCAGTCAATGGTTTAACAATACCGGAGAAATTACCAATAAATTTACGATAAAAATTGGCAAAACCCAAAAATCTCTGAAGAGCCTTCAATGAAGTAGGTTGAACCCAATAACAGATGGCCTGAACCTTGACCGGGTCCATTGCAATATCAGACAGAGACAAAATGAATTCCAGAAATGAGACCTTCTGTACGCCAAAAAGACACTTTGATAGCTTCACATACAGTGCATTCTCTCTTAAAATCTGGAACACAGTCCGAACATGTTTCACATGAGAGTCCCAGTCATTGGAAAAAATCAAGATATCATCCAAGTAAACAATCAGAAATTTATCCACAAAATCCCTGAAAATATCATTCATGAAGGATTGGAGTACGGAAGGAGCATTAGTGAGCCCAAAGGGCATCACTAGGTACTCAAAATGCCCCTCTGGGGTATTAAACGCCGTCTTCCATTCATCCCCGTGCTTAATGCGAATAAGGTTATGCGCCCCCCTGAGGTCAAGCTTGGTAAACCAACTAGCACTTTTCACTCTGGAAAACAGGTCAGAAATCAAGGGTAACGGATATTGATACTTCACAATGATCTTATTCAAGAGACGATAATCAATACACGGCCTCAATGAACCATCCTTTTTGGCCACAAAGAAAAAACCGGCACCCAAGGGTGAAGAGGATGGTCTGATATGACCCTTCTCCAATGACTCCTTGATATAAGATCGCATAGCATCGTGTTCAGGTACAGACAAGTTAAAAAGGCGACCTTTAGGAAATTTACCACCAGGCACTAATTCAATAGCGCAATCGTAGCTCCTGTGAGGGTGCAAAGATGCAGATTTACTTTCACTAAATACATCCGAAAAATCAGTCAAAAAGTCAGGAACATCCTGAGACTTGGGAGAGGCAGAAAAAACAGGAGTGTCGGCATTAACACATTGGCAGCCCCAACTGGTCACAGACACAGATTTCCAATCCAAAACAGGATTATGAGACTGTAACCAAAGGAAACCTAGTACAGTAATGTCATGCAGATTATACAGCACCAGAAATTTGCAACTCTCCTGATGATCTGGTTCAACCCTCATTATCACCTGAGTAGAGAACTGGGGTTTATTCTCAGCCAAAGGGGTAGAATCAATGCCCAGTAGTGGAATAGACTTCCGCAGGGGTATCATGGGAAACCCACAACGTTTGGCAAACTCAAAATCCATCAGGTTAATAGCTGCTCCTGAATCAACAAAAGCCTGAGCAGAAAATGTGGACAGGGAGCAAATCAGGGTAACAGTCAACAGAAATTTAGTCTGAACACCACCCAAGACAACTGAGCGTGCAAAACGTCTTCCCCGCTTGAGGCAGACTGAAATAGCATGAGAGGCATCACCACAGTAGAAACATAACCCATTGCGCTTTCGAAACTCATGACGCTGAGCCCCAGAAGCCACTCTATCACACTGCATGGGCTCAGAAGCTGGCTCACAGGGCAACACTATCTCACGCATACCTCTACGCTCACGCAAACGTCTGTCAATTTGAATAGCCAATGACATAGAATCATTGAGGCCAGAGGGAGCAGGGAATCCCACCATAACATCCTTTACATTCTCTGACAGCCCCTTCCGAAAAAGGGCTGCCAAAGCATCATCATTCCATTTGGTCAGGACTGCCCACTTTCGGAATTTCTGACAGTACAACTCAGCGTCCTCAAGCCCCTGATTTAATGCCAACAAGGTTTTTTCAGCTTGATCAGTGACATTAGGTTCATCGTACAATAACCCCAGTGCCAGAAAAAATGCATCAATATCATTCAAAACAGGATCCCCAGGTGTCAGGGAAAAAGCCCAATCCTGAGGATCGCCGCGCAGGAGAGAGATGACAATTTGAACCTGCTGTGCTCCGTTAACTGAGGACTTAGGCTTTAAGGCAAAAAACAACTTACAGTTATTTTTGAAATTCAGAAATTTAGCCCAATCTCCCAAAAACAAATCTGGCATGGCAATCCTAGGTTCCACAACCGGCAACCCAGCAAGATAGGTAGCAATACTCCGAACCTCAGTGGCAAGCTGATCCACACGGCCAGACAACTGTGCAAACTCCATTGAGAGAAAAAAAATCCTCCTCAGCACCCAGAGAAAAAGAGGGAAAAAATGCAACAGACAGAAAAAAAAAAAAAATCTCTGGCAACTTTTTTCTTTCCACACTATTTTTCCCTTCTGTGAGTACCATATAATTTTCAGTTATGGCCGGTGATACTGTTATGTTTCGGTAGCTAAGGGAGACAGGAACAACAGCAGGGCAGCAGAACACCTGAGATGTTGGTAACTGATGGGTTGCAGATTCCTAAACTAACGACACAACTAGAGGTAGCCGTGGAGCGTCCCTACATTGATCCTAGACGCCTCGTCACAGCCTGAGAGATAACTACACCTAAAGGCAGAAAGATGAAAGCTATCTGCCCTGGAGCAGATCCCCAAAGAAAATAGGAAGCCCCCAAACATGTAATGGCGGTTAGACAAGATGAAAATACAAACATAGGCAGAAAATAGACTGAGCAAACGCTGGGGCCACAAGCTGACTAAATAGGATAGGACAGGAGAGATTACTTTCTGCAACCCAGAAAACTCTACAAAAATCCAACAGTTCTGATTACAAAAATACTGAGATCACACGATCTCGCCACCCACTAAATCAGATCTCAGTGTGAACAAAAACCAAGCCGCAGCTGATGAAAAAACAGGAAAAAGCAAATGAGCAAATAACAGTGGCTGCAGATAAACTGTGAGGAGCTCAGGCCCCAGGAGGGGACCTGGCTGACCTCCACAAAAGTGCAGAAAACAATGCAAAAAGCAAGCACAAAAAGAAAAGCAAAAAATATCTTATCTGAAAGCAGGAGATGCAGGAAAGACTCCAGCAAACTTCCAAATGAACCAGGAACCACAATTGAGACAAGAACAATTGATCACCGGCAACCATCATGGGAGGGAACCTCCCTTATATCAGAACAGTCAGTGAACCCAGATTGCCACTCCTCGCTGAAAGGTTCAGTACTGTCTATACCCACCAGAGGGAGCCCTCTGCTCAGAAACCATCTCTAGCACATTCATAACACAGGACGTAGTGACACCTACTCTATAATATATACAGTACGTAGTTACACCGCCTCTATAATATATACAGGACGTAGTTACACCCCCCTCTATAGTAGATACAGGACATAGTTACACCCCCTTCATAATATATACAGGACATAGTTACACCCCTTAATATATACAGGACGTAGTTACACCCCCCTCTATAATATATACAGGACGTAGTTACACCCCTCTATAATATATACAGGACGTAGTTACACCCCCTCTATAATATATACAGGACGTAGTTACACCCCCCTCTATAATATATACAGGACGTAGTTACACCCCCTCTATAATATATACAGGACGTAGTTACACCCTCTCTATAATATATACAGGACGTAGTTACACCCCTCTATAATATATACAGGACGTAGTTACACCCTCTCTATAATATATACAGGACGTAGTTACACCCCTCTATAATATATACAGGACGTAGTTACACCCCCCTCTATGATATATATACAGGACGTAGTTACACCCCTCTATAATATATACAGGACGTAGTTACACCCTCTCTATAATATATACAGGTCGTAGTTACACCCCCTCTATAATATATACAGGACGTAGTTACACCCCTCTATAATATATACAGGACGTAGTTACAACCCCTCTATAATATATACAGGACGTAGTTACACCCTCTCTATAATATATACAGGATGTAGTTACACCCCTCTATAATATATACAGGACGTAGTTACACCCCCTCTATAATATATACAGGACATAGTTACACCCCCCTCTATAATAGATACAGGACAGTTACACCCCCTCTATAATATATACAGGACGTAGTTACACCCCCTCTATAATATATACAGGACGTAGTTACACCCCCCTCTATAATATATACAGGACGTAGTTACACCCCCTATATAATATATACAGGACGTAGTTACACCCCCTCTATAATATATACAGGACGTAGTTACACCCCTCTATAATATATACAGGACGTAGTTACACCCCCTATATAATATATACAGGATGTAGTTACACCCCCTCTATAATATATACAGGACGTAGTTACACCCTCTCTATAATATATACAGGTCGTAGTTACACCCCCTCTATAATATATACAGGACGTAGTTACACCCTCTCTATAATATATACAGGACGTAGTTACAACCCCTCTATAATATATACAGGACGTAGTTACACCCTCTCTATAATATATACAGGACGTAGTTACACCCCTCTATAATATATACAGGACGTAGTTACACCCTCTCTATAATATATACAGGACGTAGTTACACCCCTCTATAATATATACAGGACGTAGTTACACCCCCTCTATAATATATACAGGACATAGTTACACCCCCTCTATAATATATACAGGACGTAGTTACACCTCTCTATAATATATACAGGACGTAGTTACACCCCCCTCTATAATATATACAGGACGTAGTTACACCCCCCTCTATAATATATACAGGACGTAGTTACACCCTCTCTATTATACAGGACGTAGTTACACCCCCCTATAATATATACAGGACGTAGTTACACCCCCTCTATAATATATACAGGATGTAGTTACACCCACCTCTATAATATATACAGGATGTAGTTACATCCCCCCTCTATAATTATACAGGACGTAGTTACACCCCTCTATAATATATACAGGACGTAGTTACACCACCTCTATAATATATGCAGGATGTAGTTACACCTCTCTATAATATATACAGGACGTAGTTACACCCCCTCTATAATATATACAGGATGTAGTTACACCCCTCTATAATATATACAGGACGTAGTTACACCCCTCTATAATATATACAGGACGTAGTTACACCACCTCTATAATATATACAGGATGTAGTTACACCCTCTCTATAATATATACAGGACGTAGTTACACCCTCTCTATAATATATACAGGACGTAGTTACACCCCTCTATAATATATACAGGACGTAGTTACACCCCCCTCTATAATATATAGAGGACGTAGTTACACCCCTCTATAATATATACAGGATGTAGTTACACCCCCTCTATAATATATACAGGATGTAGTTACACCCCCTCTATAATATATACAGGATGTAGTTACATCCTCTCTATAATATATACAGGACGTAGTTACACCCTTTCTATAATATATACAGGACGTAGTTACACCCCTCTCTATAATATATGCAGGACGTAGATACACCCCCTCTATAATATATACAGGATGCAGTTACACCCCCTCTATAATATATACAGGACGTAGTTACACCCCCCTCTATAATATATACAGGACGTAGTTACACCCCCCTCTATAATATATACAGGACGTAGTTACACCCCCCTCTATAATATATACAGGATGTAGTTACACCCTCTCTATAATATATACAGGACGTAGTTACACCCTCTCTATAATATATACAGGACGTAGTTACACCCCTCTATAATATATACAGGATGTAGTTACACCCCCTCTATAATATATACAGGACGTAGTTACACCCCCCTCATAATATAGACAGGACGTAGTTACACCCCTCTATAATATATACAGGACGTAGTTACACCCCCCTCTATAATATATACAGGACGTAGTTACACCCCCTCTATAATATATACAGGACGTAGTTACACCCTCTCTATAATATATACAGGACGTAGTTACACCCCTCTATAATATATACAGGACGTAGTTACACCCCCCTCTATAATATATACAGGACGTAGTTACACCCCTCTATAATATATACAGGACGTAGTTACACCCCCCTCTATAATATATACAGGACGTAGTTACACCCCTTCTATAATATATACAGGACGTAGTTACACCCTCTCTATAATATATACAGGACGTAGTTACACCCTCTCTATAATATATACAGGACGTAGTTACACCCCTCTATAATATATACAGGACGTAGTTACACCCCCTCTATAATATATACAGAACGTAGTTACACCCCCCTCTATAATATATACAGGACGTAGTTACACCCCTCTATAATATATACAGGACGTAGTTACACCCCCCTCTATAATATATACAGGACGTAGTTACACCCCCTCTATAATATATACAGGACGTAGTTACACCCTCTCTATAATATATACAGGACGTAGTTACACCCCTCTATAATATATACAGGAGGTAGTTACACCCCCTCTATAATATATACAGGATGTAGTTACACCGCCTCTATAATATATACAGGACGTAGTTACACCCCTCTATAATATATACAGGACGTAGTTACACCCCCCTCTATAATATATATAGAGGACGTAGTTACACCCCTCTATAATATATACAGGACGTAGTTGCACCCCCTCTATAATATATACAGGACGTAGTTACACCCCCTCTATAGTATATACAGGACGTAGTTACACCCCCCTCTATAATATATACAGGACGTAGTTACACCCCCTCTATAATATATACAGGACGTAGTTACACCCCCTCTATAATATATACAGGACGTAGTTACACCCCCTTTATAATTTATACAGGACGTAGTTACACCCCTCTATAATATATACAGGACGTAGTTACACCCCCTCTATAATAGATACAGGACAGTTACACCCCCTCTATAATATATACAGGATGTAGTTACACCCCTCTATAATATATACAGGACGTAGTTACACCCCCTCTATAATATATACAGGACGTAGTTACACCCCTCTATAATATATACAGGACGTAGTTACACCCCCTCTATAATATATACAGGACGCAGTTACATCCCCTCTATAATATATACAGGACGTAGTTACACCCCCCTCTATAATATATAGAGGACGTAGTTACACCCCTCTATAATATATACAGGACGTAGTTACACCCCCTCTATAATATATACAGGACGTAGTTACACCCCCTCTAAAATATATACAGGACGTAGTTACACCCTCTCTCTATAATATATACAGGACGTAGTTACACCCCCTCTATAATATATACAGGACGTAGTTACACCCCTCTATAATATATACAGGACGTAGTTACACCCCCTCTATAATATATACAGGATGTAGTTACACCCCCTCTAAAATATATACAGGACGTAGTTACACCCTCTCTATAATATATACAGGACGTAGTTACACCCCCTCTATAATATATACAGGACGTAGTTACACCCCTCTATAATATATACAGGACGTAGTTACACCCCCTCTATAATATATACAGGACGTAGTTACACCCCCTCTATAATATATACAGGACATAGTTACTCCCCCTATAATATATACAGGATGCAGTTACACCCCCTCTATAATATATACAGGACGTAGTTACACCCCTCTCTATAATATATACAGTGAGTTCGGAAAGTATTCAGACCCCTTTAAGTTTTTCACTCTTTGTTTCGTTGCAGTCATTTGTTAAATTCAAAAAAGTTCATTTTTCTCATTAATGTGCACTCTGCACCCCATCTTCTCTGAAAAAAACAGAAATGTAGAACTTTTTGGAAATGTATTAATAAAGAAAAACTGAAATATCCAATGGTCATAAGTATTCAGCCCATTTGCTCAGACACTCATATTTACGTCACATGCTGTCCATTTCTTGTGATCCTCCTTGAGATGGTTCTACTCCTTCATTGGAGTCCAGCTGTGTGTAATTACACTGATAGGACTTGATTTGTAAAGGCGCACACCTGTCTATATAAGACCTCACAGCTCACAGTGCATGTCACACCAAATGAGAATCATGAGGTCAAAGGAACTGGCCAAGGAGCTCAGAGACAGAATTGTGGCAAGGCACAGATCTGGCCAAGGTTACAAAATAATTTCTGCAGTACTCAAGGTTCCTAAGAGCACAGTGGCCTCCATAATCCTTACATGGAAGAAGTTTGGGACCACCAGAAGTCTTCCTAGACCTGGCCGTCCTGAGCAATCGTGGGAGAAGATCCTTGGTGAGAGAGGTAAAGAAGAACCCCAAGATCACTGTGGCTGAGCTCCACAGATGCAGTAGGGAGATGGGAGAAAGTTCTACAAAGTCACCTATCACTGCAGCCTCCACCAGACGGGCCTTTATGGCAGAGTGGCCTGACGGAAGCCTCTCCTCAATGTAAGACATATGAAAGTCCGAGTTTGCTAAATAAACACATGAAGGACTCCCAGACTATGAGAAATAAGATTCTCTGGTCTGATGAGATGAAGATACAACTTTCTGGTGATAATTCTAAGCGGTGTGTGTGGAGAAAACCAGGCACTGCTCATCACCTGCCCAATACAATCCCAACAGTGAAACATGGTGGTGGCAGCATCATGCTATAGGGGTGTTTTTCAGCTGCAGGGACAGGACGACTTGTTGCAATTGAAGTAATCCTGAATGTGGCCAAGTACAGAGATATCCTGGATGAAAACCTCTTCCAGAGTGCACTGGAGCTCAGACTTGGCCGAAGGTTCACCGTCCAACAAGTCAATGACCCCAAGCACACAGCTAAAATAACAAAGGAGTGGCTTCAGAACAACTCTGTGACCATTCCTGACTGACCCAGCCAGAGCCCTGACCTAAACCCAACTGAGCATCTCTGGAGAGACCTGAAAATGGCTGTCCACCAACGTTCACCATCCAACCTGACGGAACTGGAGAGGATCTGCCAGGAAGAATGGCAGAGGATCCCCAAATCCAGGGGTGAAAAACTTGTTGCACCATTCCCAAGACTCATGGCTGTACTAGCTCAAAAGGTGCTTCTCCCCAATACTGAGCAAAGGATGTGAATACTTATGACCATGTGTTATTTAAGTTTTTCTTTTTTAACAAATTTGCAAAAATGTCTATATTTCTGGTTTTTATCAGTTATGATGGGGTGAAGAGTGTACATTAATGAGAAAAAATGAACTTTTTTGAATTTACCAAATGGCTGCAATAAAACAGAGTGAAAAATTTAAAGGGGTCTGAATACTTTCCAAACCCACTGTATATATGTATAGCGACATTGCCTGCCTGCATCTCCACCTGCTTTCTGTACAGTATTTGGGGTCTTACTCTTCGTATTTCCCCCCCCCGTATATAATAACATGGCTGTTGTATACTGCACTCACTCTATATACATTACACGTCCCACTATATAGCAGAGAGTTATTATCGCTCCCTTTCATCTCTCTGTGATGGTTCCTGCTGGGAGGAGAATCAGCAGGGGGATATATAATTGGTTGAGAGTAGACCACACACAATGACCTCACCCCGACAAAGCCCACCCTCTCAGCACAGATGTAGAGAGAACATACACAGGCACAGGGTATGTGTGCTTGGCACTGATTGATCCCTCTGTCTCTTTAAGGTCTTACCAGGGGAACGACTCCATCAGTCCTTACCATGTGAGCTCAGGACTTGTGCTCGCTCCGGCCAGCAGCACCAACGAGAGCGAGGTCTCCAGTGATGCCATGACGGACGACGCCATGTCAGTGACTGACGGCAGCATGTAAGTGACCCCTAATCTACATATACCCACAGAGACAGCTGTCACACACCACTGGACCCGCAGGAGAGAGATCATCCACCCCAGTCATCTGATCAGTGTATACACTGCTCTTACCGGAGAGATCACCCACCCTGATCATCTGCTCGCAGTATACACTGCTCTTACCGGAGAGATCACCCACCCCGGTCATATGCTTACTGAATACACTGCTCTTACAGGAGAGATCACCCACCCTGATCATCTGCTCGCAGTATACACTGCTCTTACTGGAGAGATTACTTACATCGGTTGTCAGTGATACCAGCCAGAGGATCTCGCAGATATCCCCCTCGGTGTTTCCAGGTCATCAAAAACCAACACTCTGCTATCTTCAATCGTCAGGACAATTACACAATTGCCTGAGTGATGGACGAGGTCACATCTGCTGCCACTACTATGCTGATTATTGGGGAACTCAGTGAGTGTATGGTGTATACACCTCGGATTCCAATGCATGGAATACAGTGTGTGCGTGTATATATATATATATATATATATATATATATATACAATACAGACCAAAAGTTTGGACACACCTTCTCATTCAAAGATTTTTCTGTATTTTCATGACTATGAAAATTGTACATTCACACTGAAGGCATCAAAACTATGAATTAACACGTGTGGAATTATACATTACACTTTACAAAAAAGTGTGAAACAACTGAAAATATGTCTTATATTCTAGATTCTTCAAAGTAGCCACCTTTTGCTTTGATGACTGCTTTGCACACTCTCGGCATTCTCTTGATGAGCTTCAAGAGGTAGTCACCGGGAATGGTTTTCACTTCACAGTTGTGCCCTGTCAGGTTTAATAAGTGGGCTTTCTGGCCTTATAAATGGGGTTGGGACCATCAGTTGTGTTGTGCAGAAGTCTGGTGGATACACAGCTGATAGTCCTACTGAAACTGAATAGACTGTTAGAATTTGTATTATGGCAAGAAAAAAGCAGCTAAGTAAAGAAAAACGAGTGTCCATCATTATTTTAAGAAATGAAGGTCAGTCAGTCCGAAAAATTGGGAAAAAATTTTGAAAGTGTCCCCAAGTGCAGTTGCAAAAACTATCAAGCGCTGCAAAGAAACTGGCTCACATGAGGACCGCCCCAGGAAAGGAAGACCAAGAGTCACCTCTGCTTCTGAGAAGTTTATCCGAGTCACCAGCCTCAGAAATCGCAGGTTAACAACAGCTCAGATTAAAGACCAGGTGAATGCCACACAGAGTTCTAGCAGCAGACACATCTCTACAACAACTGTTAAGAGGAGACTTTGTGCAGCAGGCCTTCATGGTAAAATAGCTGCTAGGAAACCACTGCTAAGGACAGGCAACAAGCAGAAGAGACTTGTTTGGGCTAAAGAACACAAGGAATGGACATTAGACCAGTGGAAATCTGTGCTTTGGTCTGATGAGTCCAAATTTGAGATCTTTGGTTCCAACCACCGTGTCTTTGTGCGACACAGAAAAGGTGAACGGATGGACTCTACATGCCTGGTTCCCACCATGAAGCATGGAGGAGGAGGTGTGATGGTGTGATGATGCTTTGGTGACACTGTTGGGGATTTATTCAAAATTGAAGGCATAGTGAACCAGCATGGCTACCACAGCATCTTGCAGCGGCATGCTATTCCATCCGGTTTGTATTATACTGTATGGAGGGCTATGTGCGGGTGGCCATTATAATGTATGGAGGGCTATGTGCAGGTGGCCATTATACTGTATGGAGGGCTATGTGGGAGGGAATTATATTGTGTGGGAGGAATGTGTCCTCTACTGTGTGGAGGCCATCTAACTGTGTTGTGATCACTGGGGGTTATCATACATTACAGGTGGTTACTGTAGGGTGATCATACTGTGTGTGTGTGCAAAATATATATATATATATATATATATGTATATATATATATATATATATATATGCACACAGTACAGACCAAAAGTTTGCACACACCTTCTCATTCAAAGATTTTTCTGTATTTTCTTGACTATGAAAATTGTAGAATCACACTGAAGGCATCAAAACTATGAATTAACACATGTGGAATTATATACTTAACAAAAAGTGTGTAACAACTGAAAATATGTCTTATATCCTAGGTTCTTCAAAGTAGCCACCTTTTGCTTTAATGACTGCTTTGCACAATCTTGGCATTCTTGATGAGCTTCAAGAGGTAGTCACCGGAAATGGTCATCCAACAGTCTTGAAGGAGTTCCCAGAGATTCTTAGCACTTGTTGGCCCTTTTGCCTTCACCCAGCAGTCCAGCTCACCCCAAACATCTCGATTGGGTTCAGGTCTGGTGACTGTGGAGGCCAGGTCATCTGGCGTAGCACCCCATCACTCTCCTTCATGGTAAAACAGCTGCTAGGAAACCACTGCTAAGGACGGGCAACAAGCAGAAGAGACTTGTTTGAGATCTTTGGTTCCAACCACCGTGTCTTTGTGCAACGCAGAAAAGGTGAACGGAAGGACTCTACATGCCTGCTTCCCACCATGAAGCATGGAGGAGGTGTGATGATGTGGGGATGACACTGGTGCTGGTGACACTGTTGGGGATTTATTCAAAATTGAAGGCATAGTGAACCAGCATGGCTACCACAGCATCTTGCAGCGGCATGCTATTCCATCCGGTTTGCATTTAGTTGGACCATCATTTTTTTTTTAACAGGACAATGACCCCAAACACACCTCCAGGCTGTGTAAGGGCTATTTGACCAAGAAGGAGAGTGATGGGGTGCTACGCCAGATGACCTGGCCTCCACAGTCACCAGACCTGAACCCAATCGAGATGGTTTGGGGTGAGCTGGACCGCAGAGTGAAGGCAAAAGGGCCAACAAATGCTAAGCATCTCTGGGAACTCCTTCAAGACTGTTGGAAGACCATTTCCGGTGACTACCTCTTGAAGCTCATCAAGAGAATGCCAAGAGTGTGCAAAGCAGTAATCAAAGCAAAAGGTGGCTACTTTGAAGAACCTAGAATATAAGACATATTTTCAGTTTTTCACAATTTTTTGTAAAGTATATAATTCCACATGTGTTAATTCATAGTTTTGATGCCTTCAGTGTGAATGTACAATCTTCATAGTCATGAAAATACAGAAAAATCTTTGAATGAGAAGGTGTGTCCAAACTTTTGGTGTGTTCTGTACACCTATATACTGTGCTGTATGTGAGAGGAGATAAGTGTCACCGAGATTGCTTCTTGCATGATCTGAAACCCATAAGTTTCTTTCCAGCATGCTATGCGCTGAAGGATTTAATCAGCCATTATCAGGGACTGGGTTTTTGGTGAGTGATGGGCGGGACGCCTACTCACCATATCTCCACCTCAATGGTGTAGCTGGGAAGTTAAATGTTCATCCACTGTTTTCTTTCTCTGTGTTGTGTGTTTGGAGAGGAGAGACTCCAGACGTGGCTACAGGACGAGCTCAAGGCACATGGTGGTCTGAGTGGGCGAACTCCTCAGATATAAGGATTTTACTATACTTATCTTTTGTTCTGCCGTTATGCCAGAAAGGCCATGTTTACTTTGCTGAACTCTGCTACGGTTTATGTTGTTCTATAATAAACCAGCAGGTGATTTGCCACAAGAAGCGTTCCTGTGTCTACCTCTGAAAGCAGCCGAGTGAGTCAACCCCTCACACATGGTGTTTCAAATGTGGGCAACGATCCAGGAACACACATAGAGGCTGTGGATAACTGCATATCCTGGGTAAAATCCGCCATCCAGCATGAGACGTCCAACAGCATGGAGGAGCTTGTGAAACATCTGGTCCATGTTTAACAGCAGCAGCTGGCTTGTCAACAGCAGCAAAGAGCGCAACAGGAAATTAATAAACTGTTGGCGCAGCAGCAGCGACAGCAGCCGTAGGCGCTAGTTCGGTAGATGGAGCTCCTCGCAGAGGTGGTTCGTGGGAGGCTGGCGGTCTCCTCCCCGACTCCAGGTAATGACTGATACGTCCGGAAAGTGGTAAGATGAGACATGCAAAAGATGACCCCGGGGGTGATGTGGAAACTTTCCTGACTGTTTTTGAGAGGTTGACTGAACCGGAGAAACTTCCGCCAGAGCAGTGGGTGGAGGTGCTGGCGCCATATTTGACGGGCGAACCCCAAAAGACGTATTATGACTTGGCCCTCCAGGATGCCAAAGAATAAGCCAAATTAAAGACCAGAATTATGGCACACCTAGGAGTGCCAATGTCTGTAAAGGCTCAGCGAGTCCACCGCTGGCCGTATGCTGGCGACAAACCCCCTCGCTCGCAGGTGTTTGACTTGTTGCACTTGGTCCAAAAGTGCTTGCAGCCAGAGACTTCCTCTCTGGCCCCGATGGTTGAGTGTTTGGTGGTGGACAGGTTCATCCATTCCCTTCCCAGGCCAATACAGACCTGGGTTGCCCAGGGTGACCCTCAGAATGTGGATGACCTGGTTAGCCTGGTGGAGAGATACTAGGTTGTGGAGAAATCCCTCGTGAACCTGACATTGCAACTTCCCCATACTGGGATACCCAAAGGTGGGTGGGCTCACCATCAAGGGTGGCTAGACCTACAAATGAGGTGCATCCCAATCCCACTGAGGGGTCCCCCAAGCCTGTTATGAAGGAAGTGGTCTGTTGGAGATGTCACAATCCTGGACAGGTAGCCTACCAGTGTCATATGTCCCTGAACCCATGGACTGCAGCCTAGGCAGGTGCTGCTATTATGCCTATCCGGCCTGCAATGTGGACTGTCAACCCGGCGAGGGTCCCCACTCGTGTATGGTGTCCATCAATGGGGTACTGTTCTTGGACTTTTGGACTCTAGCAGTCTAGTGACCCTAATCAGAGCTACAGTGCCCCACCAGTTGATCCCTAATAAGTTTGTAGGATCTGTTTCATACACGGAGACGCCAAGGACTACCCAGTAGTCAGAGTGACCATGGGAATAGACTGTGGTACCAAGTCCCATGAGGTTGGGGAAGTAAAAAACTTGATACATTCTGTCATACAGTGGTGGTATTTTCTTGTTTTGTAACTTGTGGCAAAATGGGCTGCACAGCATGTTCTGGACAAAAGTCAGGTCCCTCTAGAAAAGACACTATCACAAACAAAGATGGAGGAGTTTCCCCTATGTGACAGAGGAGCCCAAATTCCCTGAGTTAGAAGTGCACAAAGAGAACTTTAGGACTGCTCAACTTAGGGACTTTACCTTAAAGGTGGCATTTGACAATGTTACCGTATGTAATGGGGTTGCTCAAGAGCCGGTGGCTGACACCAGGTTCCCTCACTTTGCAGTCAATGGCAATTTGTTGTATCAGGTGACCAAACTGAGGGTAGGTGAGATAGTTGAGCAGCTGTTAGTTCTATGACCCTACTGGTGTAGGGTTTTAGACATGGCCCATTCGCATGTTTTGGGGGACATGTGTGGGTAGAGTAAGCTCAGGAGAGAGTAATGCGGAGGTTCTATTGGCCAGGATGTTACCAGGAGATCCTAAATTATTTTTGGTCCTGCCCCACCTGTCAGATGACCGCTCCTACTTCTCACTTATGAAGCCCCTTAGTCCCGTTGCCTGTGATATAGATCCCCTTTGAGAGGATTGCCATCGACCTAGTTGGTCACCTAGTTAAATCTGCACGGGCCATCAGTACATCCTAGTGGTCATGGACTATGCGACCCGGTACCCTGAAGAGACGCCACTAAGAAACTCCGTTCTAAGAGTATCACCCGGGAGTTTGTCCATATCTTTGCTAAGATGGGCCTGCCAAAGGAGATTTTGACGGACCAGGGAACCCCCTTGAAGGCTATGATCAAGAAGGTCATTGAGAAGGACGTTCGAGACTGGGACTATCTGTTTCCGTTTCTGCTCTTCTCCGTCAGGGAAGTTCCCCAGGCCTCTACTAGCTTATCACCGTTGGAGCTCCTGTATGGTCGACATCCGCGAGGGCTCCAGGATATCTCCAAGGAAACCTGGAAGCCGAAGTCACGCCATACCGTAGCGTCATTAAGCATGAGGCCCATTTGCAGGAGAAGATGGCGCACGTGATGCCTATCGTGAAGGAACATCTTCTCCAGGCACAGGTGTATAACCAATCAGCAAGGCTGAGGCAGTTCCATCCTGGGGACCACGTGCTAGTGCTTATACCCACAGTGGAGAGCAAGTGTAATGTAAGGAGTACAGTTCATATAGTGTCTTGTGCTTGGGTGCGATGAAAACACAGGAGTCACAGGTTTGATATAGAAGGTCTTGTATTACTTCATACAAGTGGCAATAATAGTCACACAGTTTGCAGATACAAAAGCAGGAGACACAGCAGGCCAGAGTAACCTAAGCTCAGCAATCACTCTCACAACAGGTTCAGGATCTCTTCTCTGTTACCATAAGTCCATGCAAACGTGGATTTATCAAATAGCAAGGTTCCAAAGTCCACGAGTGTTCCAAAGTTCCACAATAGGAAATAACTGGAGTACAAGGTCCAAGGCTTCCAGGAGTCAGGTCACAGGTTCACTGCAGGCTTGATTCTGAAGCACTGATTGCTCAGCTGTGGCTGCTTAAGAAGCAAGAGGGAGAGAATCAGGGCGGGAACATGCAAGCTGGAAACTCCATATTGACTGAGGGCAAGACAGCTGCAGCAAGACAGAAAGTAAAATGGCTGACGGAAAAACTGAGTTTCAGGAACATGTACACAGAACCTTACATTACTCCCCCCTTAGGGACAACCTCCGGATGACCTCAGACCAGGCTTGTGTGGGTACCTCTGATGAAACTGACAGAGCAAGCGAGGAGCATTAACGTTATTGACTGGCTCCCATGAATTGTCCTCCACTGGGTAGCCCTGCCATTTAATCAAATATTGTAACTGATTTCTATACAACCTGGAATCTAGAATCCTTTCCACCACAAATTCTTCCTGACCATCGACTAGCACTGGGTCAGGGCAAGGAGAAGAACGTCCAGGAAACGTATTGGGTGTCGCAGCCTTTAGTAGAGATACATGAAAGACAGGGTGGATTCTCATAGTTCTGGGCAGTTGAAGACGACAAGCGACAGCACTTATAATTTTACTGATTTTATAAGGTCCAATGTATTTATGTCCCAACTTAGATGATGGAATTCTTAACTTAAGATTTCTGGTTGACAGCCAGACCAGGTCTCCTACCTTGAAAGCTGGTGCAGGTTTACGAAATTTATCTGCGGCTTTCTTGTACCTTTCCTGAGCCAATTCCAGATTTCCCTTTAGAAGATCCATATTCTTTTGTAAAGACGTGATTCTTTCAGCCACTGCTGGCAAAGGCGTTTCTATGGGAAATCGAGGAAGAATATTAGGATGATAACCTAAATTGGAGTAAAAAGGAGACTGCTTAGTGGAGGCGCTCTGAGAGTTGTTATGAGAACTCAGCCAGTGGAAGTAGATCCACCCAATCATCCTGTAGGTGGCAGATAAAGCAGCGAAGATACTACTCCAGGGTCTGATTGGTTCGTTCCGTCTGTCCATTAGTCTGAGGATGAAAAGCAGAAGAAAGGTTCACTTTAATGTCCAATGCTGCACAGAAATTTTGCCAAAACCTTGAAGTGAATTGCACCCCTCGATCCGAAATAACCTCATCTGGTACTCCATGTAAACGAAACACATTTTTAATCATCAAATCTGATGTCTGTCTTGCAGTGGGTAAGCCGACACAAGGGATAAAATGAGCTGCTTTTGTTAAACGATCAACCACCACTAGAATGGTGTTCTTCCCTTGAGAGGTTGGTAACTCCACAATGAAGTCCATAGAAATGGATCACCACGGGCGGGACGGGTGGGAAGAGGTTGCAACAGACCAGTTGGTGAGGAGCGAGGTGTTTTGCATCTTGCACAGACTTCACATGAAGTGACATAGTTTAAAACATCCTTCCTGCAAGTGGGCCACCAAAAGAAACGAGAAAGAAATTCCTGTGTCTTTAGAATTCCTCTATGCCCAGCTATCTTGGAATCGTGAATGAGTTGCAATACTCTTAATCTAACTGTTTCAGGAATATACAGACGTTGTCCCTGAATCCACACACCATTCTTAAAGACAAGACTTACGTCCCTTGGGGTTGTGCCAAAAAGGAATCCGCATGGTATGCTTCCTTGATGTCCTTAAGTAGGTCTTGATTATGAATCACTCCCAGGAATCTAGAGTCAGGAAGAATAGTCTTAGGAGGAGTAAGTGGACGTGTCTCTGCTGAATAAATCCTAGAGAGTGCATCAGCCTTTCCATTGCGCGATCCTGGTCTATAAGAAATGATAAAATTAAATTGGTTTAAGAAAAGATTCCAGCGAGCCTGGCGAGGAGTCAGGCACTTAGCCGACCTGATAAATTCAAGGTTACGATGGTCTGTCAGGACGACTGTTTGCTGTGCAGCTCCCTGAAGAAGGTGTCTCCATTCTTTGAAGGCGGCAATAATGGCCAACAACTCTCTATTGCCCACATCGTAGTTCCTCTCAGCCGAAGACAACTGCTGGGAAAAGAAGGCACAGGGATGCAAAACATTCTTCTCACCTGTTCTCTGAGAGAGTATAGCTCCAACGGCACAGTCTGAAGCATCCACCTCTATTATGAAGGCAAGTTCGGGGTTGGGATGTACTAAGATAGGTGCAGTGGTAAATTTATCTTTTAGACGGGAAAATGCTTCCTGGGCTTGGGGAGTCCAGGAGAACCTAGACTCTTTCCGGGTAAGTTGGATGATAGGTGACACTACCTCAGAGAAATTCCTAATGAAACGTCTATAGAAGTTGGCAAACCCGATGAAGCGCTGCACCTCCTTCACATTTCTAGGACTTGGCCAATCCTTGATGGCTTGGGTCTTGCTTCCATCCATACTAATTCCTTGTGTAGACAGTACATACCCCAGAAATTGAATTTCGGTCCTATGGAATTCACACTTTTCAAGTTTGATGTAAAGATGATTTTGTCTTAGACGTTCCAAGACCATTCTCACATGTCCATGATGTTCCTCTGTGGAGTTAGAAAAAATTAGAATATCATCCAAATAAATCACCACGAATGTATCTAGGAGATCCCTGAAGATGTCATTCACCAAGTGTTGGAAAGTGGCTGGGCGGTACTCAGACCAAAAGGCATAACTAGATATTCAAAGTGTCCATAGCGTGACCTGAATGCAGTCTTCCATTCATCCCCAGGTCTAATACGGACTAAGTTATAGGCCCCACGGAGATCTAGTTTAGAGAAAATTTTGGCATGTCGCACTCTCTCCAATAACTCAGGGATTAAAGGCAATGGATAACGGTTTCTAATAGTAACCTTATTGAGTTCCCTATAGTCTGTACTGGAGTAGCCTTCTTCACTGAACGTATCCCCTGTTTCAGAGCAAAGGAGACATCCATAAAATTTCCACTTGCCCCTGAGTCGATCATAGCAGAGCTAGACACCCAAGCTGAGTCAACCCAGAGTTTGATGGAAAGAAAGCAATGAGAATTGTTTTTCTTACAACTCAGCTGGGACACCGCTGAGGAAACTTGAAAAATTGCAGCGTTTACACAGTCAACGTCCTCAGAAGTAACGGAGTTTAAGTCCGAGAAATCAAGATCTGTTGCTGCAGATCTCTCTGGAGCCTGAGGCTCGGACCTAACAGATCCCCTCTCGCAACACTCACAGTGAATGAGTGCTGCAGTAGTCTTACGAGAACGGCTGGGGCAGTTTATAATGAAGTGCCCTGACTTACCACAATAGAAACATAGATTCTCCTTAAAACGATGTTCCTTGCGTGCATCACTAACCCGTCGTTGTAAAGAGTCTACCTGCATGGGTTCAGGTTCAGGTTCCCGTGTGATCCTACTCAAAGGTTCCTTAGCTGGAGAGGAAGGTAGGAAAAGGTTAGTGCGATTGCTTTCAAACCATCTCTCTTGCCTGCGTTCAGTCAGACGAGTATCAATACGGATGCAGTAGTTAATAAAGTCACCTAACGCAGTGGGAGGGTCGGCACGAGCAAGTTCATCCTTAATCAGTGGAGATAACCCTTTTCGAAAAATAGATTTTTTGGCGGAACTGTCCCAGGTGGTATCAAGGGCCCATCTCCTGAAATCCAAGGCATATTCAGCTACCGAGTGCTTACCTTGGCGCAAAGCTAACATGGCTGCTTCAGCTGTTGCACCTCGATTGGGGTCATCAAACACCTGCCCCATGGCTGAAATGAAAGCATCAAGATGATCCAAACATTCATCCTCAGTCTCAATCAGAGGGTTTGCCCACATCAAAGCCTTGTTGGTAAGCAACATAATTATAGTAAGCACTTTAGATCGTTCAGTGGGAAATTGTGAAGCATGTGCAGAAAAAAAAAGATTGCATTGATTAATAAATCCCCTGAATTTCTCACGTTCACCGCCAAAACGAAAAGGGGGCAACTTAGGAATCCCAGAACTCGGGGCTACGGCAGGAGCCTGGACTCGCTCCTCTAGAACCTCAATCCTGGCTCGCAAATCCTGGGCAGTCTGTCCAAACACTTGCAAATTGTGATTAGTGAGGTCCTGTAGGTTTGTAAAACGGGTTTTTATAGTCTGCAAATCTGCAAGGATGTTATCAGTCACTCCGCAAAGTTCCTTTATGCGGGCCTCCATTTTCCAGATCTTTTAAGACAGGAGTACTGGAAGGAGAGGAGAAGAAAAAAAAAAACAATAGTGTTTACCTGTGGTAACACTGCAGAGAGAAAAAAAAATTAAGGGAACTGCTCACCTGGAATGGTTGTGAGAAGTCACAACCACTATCATCACAGAAAGTTCAACCGGACATCTGATATCCACAGTTACAGCAGACACAAAAGAGGAAAGAAAAAAAAAAACAATAGTGTTTACCTGTGGTAACACTGCAGAAAAAAAAACTTAAGGGAATTGCTCACCTGGAATGGTTGTGAGAAGTCACAACCACTGTCATCACAGAAAGTACAACCGGACATCTGATATCCACAGTTACAGCAGACACAGCCTTTCCAGACCCAGCAGACACTAACGTTTGGCTTCAGAATCTTGTAATGTAAGGAGTACAGTTCATATAGTGTCTTGTGCTTGGGTGCGATGAAAACACAGGAGTCACAGGTTTGATATAGAAGGTCTTGTATTACTTCATACAAGTGGCAATAATAGTCACACAGTTTGCAGATACAAAAGCAGGAGACACAGCAGGCCAGAGTAACCTAAGCTCAGCAATCACTCTCACAACAGGTTCAGGATCTCTTCTCTGTTACCATAAGTCCATGCAAACGTGGATTTATCAAATAGCAAGGTTCCAAAGTCCACGAGTGTTCCAAAGTTCCACAATAGGAAATAACTGGAGTACAAGGTCCAAGGCTTCCAGGAGTCAGGTCACAGGTTCACTGCAGGCTTGATTCTGAAGCACTGATTTCTCAGCTGTGGCTGCTTAAGAAGCAAGAGGGAGAGAATCAGGGCGGGAACATGCAAGCTGGAAACTCCATATTGACTGAGGGCAAGACAGCTGCAGCAAGACAGAAAGTAAAATGGCTGACGGAAAAACTGAGTTTCAGGAACATGTACACAGAACCTTACAGCAAGTTTCTAGCCAATTGGCAAGACCCATACGAGGTGGAAAAACTGTGTGACGTGAATTACAAGGTACACCAGCCCGGTCGCAGGAAGCCGCACCAGATCTATCGTGAACTTTCTCAAATCATGGAGAGGTTGGGAATTGCAGGAAGCTCCTTGCCTGGGAGCCTGTCCAGAAGCCAAAGGGGAGGAGGTCACAATTGCAAAGACACTAATGCCAGCCCAGAAGCAACAGTGTCAGAAACTGCTGCAGTAGAACTGTGACCTATTCTCGGAGTTGCCAGGGCGCACACAGGTAATGGAACTCAACGTCTTAACTTCAGAACCGCATGTAAGGGTGAATCTCAAGCCTTATAGAATCCCTGAAGCACGTCGGGAGATAATATCAAAGGAGGTTAAGAGAATGCTAGACCTCGGTATGATAGAGGAGTCAAACAGTGGATGGTCGAGTCCCATCGTGCTCCTGCCGATACCTGATGGTGAGTGGCGATTTTGTAACGACTACCGCAGGCTCAACAAGGTGTCCAGTTTTGATGTGCATTCGATGCCCCATGTGGATGAGCGACTTGGGCCTGCTAGATACATTACAATCCTCGACCTGACGAAAGGCTGCTGGCAGATAACCATGTCCCAGAGTGCCAAGAAGACTGCCTTCTCAATGCAAGATGAGTGTTTCCAGTACACCAGAATGCCCTTCAGACTGCAGGGGGTCCCAGCAACCTTCCAGAGGGCAATGGATCGAATCTTGGCTCCACATAAGAAATATGCCGCAGCCTACCTTGATGACATTGTCGTCTTCAGCCCTGACTGGAGTTTGCATCGGCCAAAGGTACAGGCGATCCTCGATGCAAGAGAGAATTCAAAGAAAGAATTGTGCTATAGGGAGAGAAGAGGCTGAGTACTTAGTGTACATCGTTGGGAGAGGCGAAATCAAGCCACAGTTAAATAAGATCGAGGCAATTCAGAAGTGGCCACAACTGCTCTTCAAGAAGCAAGTAAGCGTGTTTCTTGGAATTGTGGGGTATTACCGGCGGTTTAATCCAAATTTCACCATAGTTGCTGCACCAATAACAGATCTCCTTAAGGGCACCAAGTCGACAATGGTGAAGTGGACTCAGGACACAGAGGTGGTATTTCAGGAGCTTAAGCGGGCTCTGTGCAAGCATCCGGTTCTGGTCTCACTGGACTTTGCAAAGAATTTGTGGGCCAGACGGATGCTTCAGAAGTCAGGTTGGGAGATGTGCTGTCTCAGGAAATAAATGGAGCATCCCATCCTGTATCTGAACCGGAAACTCTCTTCCTGCAAGAAAAACGACACACTTGTTGAGAAGTGCTTAGCCATAAAATGGGCCATGGAAGAATTACATTCTAGGCCGTAGGCTAAGCTAGTATCAGAACATGTCCCTCTGAGATGGTTAAGAGAGAATGGTAAGAATGCCCTGGTGACTAGGTGGTTCTTAGCCCTTCAACATAGAGCATAGGCCAGGGAAGTTACATGGTAACGCGGATGCTCTCTTCAAATACTCTGTATGCTGTCTGAAGGTGCCAAAACTCCCATCTTTGGGCAGGGGGGGGATATGTGACAGTCACTGGCACAGTGTATGAGGTGAGATGTGTCACTGCGCATAATGGAGCCAGTGATGTGAAACCAGAGTGTTTTCCTCCAGAACACTACATGTTGTGAGGGTTAAATTAAAGTTGCATGCATAGGCTGCTTTTTTTGGACATCTACAGAGTGGGTGGGAAGATGTCCACCTTATCTCCACCTGCAGAGCACAAGTGTGCGCTGACAGGACCTGTGATGTCACAGTCATGTGATCAGTCACATGGTCTGGGTTTAAATAGCTGGACTTGAGAGGCAGTGTGGGAGTTGTGGTTTGGAGAGGAAAGACTCCACACGGTGGCTCCAGGTGGAGCTGAAGACACGTGGTGGTCTGAGAGGGCGAATCCGTCTGACAATTGGACTTTGTGATATCTTTTTGTTTTGCTCTTATGCCAGAAAGGCCATGTTTATTTTGCAGAATCCTGCTGTGGTTTATGCTGTTCCACAATAAACCAGCAGATGATTTACCACAAGAAGCGTCAACTCCTCACAATACACACAGAGTACAGTCAGACCTCTGTACCCACATATATATGTAATAATGAGGCGTGGTACCACCTCACCCTCTGGTGGTCACAGTGCAAGCCCTCCGTCTCTGGGGTGCTGCTGATTATTGGGGCCCCCTACACTCGGTACCATACTGACAGGGCTCTCCCCGGAGCCGCAGTGTCAGTCTCCTCTTCTCTGTCTCCGGCAGGGATGGCGCTCTTCCGTACCACTCCAGCAAAAAGAAGCAGCTGCAGAGAGACATGCATCGCAGTGTTAAGGTCAACGGCCAGGTGGCGCTCCCTCATTTCCCCGTGAGTACAGCTGCAGCCTGGGACCGCAATCAATACCGAGGGCTGCACAGACTTCTGGGTAGGGGACCGCAGTAATAAGACGTCACATGAGATGAGGGGCACTAATGTTCATGATTCTGTCATGTCGCTCTCGGCCGCATGTTCCCTCCATCATCTGTCTCTTCTGCCATGACAGACTATTACTGAACTGGGGTCTCTCTGTAGGCTTCCATGTGACCTCAGCCTCTTCCTTCCTCTCTGCTGTTTCCGTGACACTCACTGTTCCATCTCTGCAGCAATTCTGTGTCTCCCCCTATCTCCCCAGTCCCATCCCCCCGTCTTTCACTCTGTCTCTCTGTCCATCTCTCACTCCATCTCACTGTCAATCTCTTCCTCCGTCTTTCTAGTCCTGTCCCTTCATCCATCTCTCCCTCTGTCTCTCCAGTCCTGTCCCTTCCTCTGTCTCTCCCTTGTCTCTTCCTCTGTCTTTCCAGTGCTGTCCCTTCCTCAGTCTCTCCAGTCCTGGCTCTTTCTCAGTCTCTCCTCCTGTCTCTCCGTCTCTCCAGTCCAATCTCTGTATCCATCTCTCCAGTCCTGTCCCTTCCTCCATCTTTCCCTAGTCTCTCTGTCCATCTCTCTTCGTCTCTTTATCCATCTCTCCCTCTGTCTCTCCTTCCATCTCTCCCTTGTCTCTTCCTCTGTCTTTCCAGTGCTGTCCCTTCCTCAGTCTCTCCAGTCCTGGCTCTTTCTCAGTCTCTCCGTCCATCTCTTCCTCCGTCTCTCCAGTCCAATCTCTGTATCCATCTCTCCAGTCCTGTCCCTTCCTCCATCTTTCCCTAGTCTCTCTGTCCATCTCTCTTCGTCTCTTTATCCATCTCTCCCTCCGTCTCTACAGTCCAGTCTCTTCCTCCGTCTCACCAGTCCTGTAACTACCTCCGTCTCTCTCTCCATCCGTCTCTCACCCGTCTCTGTATCCATCTCTCCCTTCGTTTTTCACTCCGTCTGTCCAGTCGCTTCCTCTGTCTCTCCACTCTAGTGTCTTCCTCCATGTCTTCAGTCCAGTCTCTTCCTCCGTCTCTCGGTCCAGTCTCTTCCTCCGTCTCTCCAGTCCTGTCCCTTCCTCCATCTCTCCCTAGACTCTCTGTCCATCTCTCTTCGTCTCTCCCTCCGTCTCTCCAGTCCAGTCTCTTCTTCCGTCTCCCCAGTCCAGTCTCTTCCTCCATCTCCCAAGTTCAGTCTCTTCCTCCGTCTCCCCAGTCCAGTCTCTTCCTCGGTCTCTCCAGTCCAGTCTCTTCCTTCGTCTCTCCAGTCCAGTCTCTTCATCCATCTCCCCAGTCCAGTCTCTTCCTCCGTCTCCTCAGTCCAGTCTCTTCCTCGGTCTCTCCAGTCCAGTCTCTTCCTCCATCTCTCCAGTCCTGTTCGTTCCTTCGTCTCTCCCTCGTCTTTGCCCTGTCTCTCCCTACAGTTCTCCCCCTCTCTCTCCTTCCATCTGTCCCCCAGTCTCTCACTTCCGTCTCTCTTCCTATATCTCTCCAGTCCTGTCTCTCCCCGGTCTCTCTTCCTCCGTTTCTCCCTCGTCTTTCCCTCTTTCTCCATTTCTCCTTCTGTCTCTCTCTTCATCTCTCCCCGTCTCTCCAGTCCTGTCTTTTCCGCCGTCTCCCCAGTCCAGTCTCTTCCTCCGTCTCCCCAGTCCAGTCTCTTCCTCCGTCTCCCCAGTCCAGTCTCTTCCTTCGTCTCCCCAGTCCAGTCTCTTCCTTCGTCTCCCCAGTCCAGTCTCTTCCTTCGTCTCCCCAGTCCAGTCTCTTCCTTCGTCTCTCCAGTCCAGTCTCTTCCTCCATCTCTCCAGTCCTGTTCGTTCCTTCGTCTCTCCCTCCTCTCTGCCCTGTCTCTCCTTCCATCTGTCCCCCAGTCTCTCACTTCCGTCTTTCTTCCTATATCTCTCCAGTCCTGTCTCTCCCCGGTCTCTCTTTCCCTCCGTCTTTCTCCATCTCTCTCCCGTCTCTCCAGTCCTGTCTCTTCCGCCGTCTTTCCAGTCCTGTCTCTTCCTCTCTCTCCAGTCCTGTCCCTTCCTTCATCTCTCCCCATCTCTTTCTCTGTCTCTCCCTTCAACTTTCCAGTCCTTTCTCTTTGTCTCTCCCCGTCTTTTCCTCAGTCTCTCCTTTCCTGTCTCTTCCTCAGTGTCTCCCTCTGTCTCTCCAGTCCAGTCTCTTCATCCGTCTCACCAGTCCTGTAACTTCCTCTGTCTCTCTCTCCATCCGTCTCTTCCTCCGTGTCTTCAGTCCAGTCTCTTCCTCCGTCTCTCCGGTCCAGCCTCTTCCTCTCTCTCTCCAGTCCTGTCTCTTCCTCCATCTCTCCTTCCATCTATTCTTCAGTCTCTCCCTCCTTCTGTTTCTCCTCCATTTCTACTTCTGTCTCCCCCACTGTCTCTCCGTCCATCTGTTCCCTAGTCTCTCACTTTCATCTTTCTCCGTTTCTTTCTCTCTCCGTCTCTTGCAGTCTCTTCCTCCGCTGGCTCTTGCAGTCTCTTCCTCTCGCTGTCTCTACATCCACCATCTCTACCTCCGCCATCTCTTCCTCTGCTGTCTCTTGCAGTCTCTTCCTCCACCATCTCCTCTCGCATCTCTTCCTCCGCCGTCTCCTCCTCTCGCTGTCTTTTCCTCCGGCCGTCTCTTACAGTCTGTTCCTCTCACCATCTCTTCCTCCGCCGTCTCTTGCAGTATCTTTCTCTCACAGTCTCTTCCTCCGCCGTCTCTTCCTCTCACCGTCTCTTCCTCTGCCGTCTCTTCCTCTCGCCGTCTCTTCCTCCGCTGTCTCCTCTTGGCGTCTCTTCCTCCACTGTCTCTTGGAGTCTCTTCCTCTCCCATCTCTTGGAGTATCTTCCTCTCCCATCTCTTGGAGTATCTTCCTCTCCCGTCTCTTGGAGTATCTTCCTCCAACGTCTCTTGGAGTCTCTTCCTCTTAGCATCTCTTCCTCCGTCGCCTCCTCTCAGTATCTCTTCCTCCGCCATCTCTTGCAGTCTCTTCCTCTCGCCGTCTCTTCCTCCGGCCGTCTCTTACAGTTTGTTCCTCTCACCATCTCTTCCTCCGGTTCTCTTCCTCCAACCGTCTCTTGCAGTCTCTTCCTCGCCGTCTCTACCTCCGCCATCTTTTCCTCTTGCCGTCTTTTTCCTCCACCATCTCTTCCTCCCCGTCTCTTGCAGTCTCTTTCCTCTCCCATCTATTCCTCCGCCGTCTCCTCTTGCATCTCTTCCCTCCGCCGTCTCTTCCTTCGCTGTCTCTTCTCCTCCGGCTTCTCTTACAGTCTGTTCTCTCCTCGCCATCTCTCTCCTCCAACCGTCTCTTGCAGTCTCTTCCTCAGCCGTCTCCTCCTCCCCGCCTCTATCCATCCCCGTCTCTACCTCCGCCATCTCTTCCTCTCGCCATCTCTTCCTCTCACCGTCTCTTCCTCTCCGTCCTTCTCTCGTCGTCTCTTCCTCCGCCGTCTCCTCTTGCTCTCTTCCTCACTGTCCTTGAGTCTCTTCCTCTCCCTCTCTTGGTCTCTTCTTCCGCCGTCTCCGCTCGCATATCTTCCTCCGCCGTCTCTTGGAGTTTCTTCCTCTTAGCATCTCTTCCTCCCCGCCTCCTCTCCGTATCTCTTCCTCCGCCGTCTCTTGCAGTCTCTTCCTCCGCCGTCTCTTACAGTCCTGTTCCTCTCACCATCTCTTCTCCTCCGCTGTCTCTCTCCTCCAACCGTCTCTTGAAGTCTCTTCCCCCGTCTCTACCTCCGCCATCTGTTCCTCTTCCGTCCTTCCTTCCCATCTCTTCCTCCGCTGTCTCTTGCAGTCTCTTCCTCTCCCGTCTCTTCCTCCGCCGGTCCTCTCGGCATCTCTTCCTCCGCCGTCTCTTGCAGTCTCTTCCTCGGCTTCTCTCAGCCTTTCTCCTCCCATTCTTCCTCCAACCTCCTTGCAGTCTCTTCCTCCGCGTCTCTTTCGCTCCCTCTCTTCCTCGCCGTCTCTCATCCACGTCTCTACCTCCGCCATCTCTTCCTCTCGCCATCTCTTCCTCCGCCATCTCTTCCTCTGCGTCTCTTCATCCTGTCTCTTCCTCACCATCTCTTCCTCCGCCGTCTTTTCTCTCTTCTCGCGTCTCTTCCTCCGCCGTCTCCTCAGCTCTCTCTCCTCCCCTCTTCCTCTAGCCATCTCTTCCTCTCCTGTCTCTTCTTCTCCCGTCTCTTCCTCCGTCATCTCTTCTTCGCATCTCTTCCTCTCCCGTCTGTCCCCGTCTCTTTCTCCTCCGTCCTCTTCCTCTCCCGTCTGTCGCCGTCTCTTTCTCCTCCGTCTCTTCCTCTCCCGTCTGTCGCCTCTCTTTTCCTCCGTCTCTCCTCTCCCGTCTGTCGCGTCTCTTCTCCTCGTCCTCCCGTCTTCCCGTCTCTTCTCCTCCGTCTGTCGCCGCTCTTTCTCCTCCGTCTCTCCCGTCTGTCGCCGTCTCTTTCTCCTCGTCTCTTCCTCTCCCTCGTCGCCGTCTCTTTCTCCTCCGTCTCTCCTCTCCCTCTGTCACTGTCTCTTTCTCCTCCGTCTCTCCTCTCCCGTCTGTCGCCGTGTCTTTCTCCTCCGTCTCTCCCTCTACCGTCTGTCGCCGTCTTTCTCCTCCGTCCTCTCTCCCGTCTGTCCGCCGTCTCTTCTCCTCCGTCCTCTCCCTCTCCCGTCTGTTGCCGTCTCTTTCTCCCCGTCTCTTCCTCTCCCGTCTGTCGCCGTCTCTTTCTCCTCCGTCTCTCCTCTCCCGTCTGTCGCCGTCTCTTTCTTCTCCTCTCTCCTCTCCCGTCCGTCGCCGTTTCTTTCTCCTCCATCTCTTTCTCTCCCGTCTGTCGCCGTCTCTTTCTCCTCCGTCTCTTGCCGTCTCTCCCTCTCCCGTCAGTCCCCGTCTCTTTCTCCTCCGTCTCTTCCTCTCCCGTCTGTCAGCCGTCTCTTCTCCTCCGTCTCTTCCTCTCCCGTCTGTCGCCTCTCTTTCTCCTCCGTCTCTCCCTCTCTCGTCAGTCCCCGTCTCTTTCTCCTCCTTCTCTCCTCTCCCGTCTGTCGCCGTCTCTTTCTCCTCCGTCTCTCCCTCTGCCGCCTCTTCTCCTCCGTCTCTTCTCTCCCGTCTGTCGCCGTCTCTTTCTCCTCCGTCTCTCCCTCTCCCGTCAGTCCCCGTCTCTTTCTCCTCCGTCTCTTCCTCTCCCGTCGTCGCCATCTCTTTCCTCCTCCGTCCTCCTTCCCGTCCTCGCCTCTCTTCTCCTCCGTCTCTCCCTCTCCCGTCAGTCCCCGTCTCTTTCTCCTCCGTCTCTCCCTCTCCCGTCGTCCCCGTCTCTTTCTCCTCCATTCTTCCTCTCCCGTCTGTCACCGTCTCTTTCTCCTCCGTCTCTTCCTCTCCCGTCTGTCGCCGTCTCTCCCTCTCCCGTCTCGCCGTCTCTTTCTCCTCCGTCTCTCTTCCTCTCCCGTCAGTCGCCGTCTCTTTCTCCTCCGTCTCTCCCTCCTCCCATCAGTCGCCGTCTTTCTCCTCCTCTCTCTCCTTCTCCCATCAGTCGCCGTCTTCTCTCCTCCGTCTCTTCCTCTCCCGTCTGTCGCCGTCTCTTTCTCCTCCGTCTCTTCCTCTCCCGTCTGTCGCCGTCTCTTCTCCTCCGTCTCTCCCTTTCCCATCCGTCGCCGTCTTTCTCCTCCGTCTCTTCCTCTCCCGTCTGTCCACGTCTTTCTCCTCCGTCTCTCCTCTCCCGTCTGTCCCCGTCTCTTTCTCCTCCGTCTCTCCCGTCAGTCGCCGTCTCTTTCTCCTCCGTCTCTCTCTCTCCCGTCTGTCGCCGTCTCTTTCTCCTCCGTCTCTCTCTCCGTCTGTCGCCGTCTCTTTCTCTCCGTCTCTCCCGTCTCTCGCTGTCTCTTTCTCCTCCGTCTCTCCCGTCTTCGCTGTCTCTTTCCTCCGTCTCTCTCTCTCCCGTCAGTCGCCGTCTCTTTCTCCTCCGTCTCTCTCTCCCGTCAGTCGCTGTCTCTTTCTCCTCCGTCTCTCTCTCTCTCCCGTCTGTCGCCGTCTCTTTCTCCTCCGTCTCTCCCTCTCCCGTCTGTCCCCGTCTCTTTCTCCTCCGTCTCTCCCGTCAGTCGCCGTCTCTTTCTCCTCGTCTCTCTCTCTCCCGTCTGTCGCCGTCTCTTTCTCCTCCGTCTCTCTCTCCCGTCTGTCGCCGTCTCTTTCTCCTCCGTCTCTCGCTGTCTCTTTCCTCCGTCTCTCTCTCTCCGTCAGTCGCCGTCTCTTTTCCTCCGTCTCTCTCTCCCGTCAGTCGCTGTCTCTTTTCCTCCGTCTCTCTCTCTCTCCCGTCTGTCGCCGTCTCTTTCTCCTCCGTCTCTCCCTCTCCCGTCTGTCCCGTCTCTTTCTCCTCCGTCTCTCCCGTCAGTCGCCGTCTCTTTCTCCTCCGTCTCTCTCTCTCCCGTCTGTCGCCGTCTCTTTCTCCTCCGTCTCTCTCTCTCTCCCGTCTGTCCCGTCTCTTTCTCCTCCGTCTCTCCCGTCAGTCGCCGTCTCTTTCTCCTCCGTCTCTCTCTCTCCCGTCTGTCGCCGTCTCTTTCTCCTCCGTCTCTCTCTCTCCCGTCTGTCGCCGTCTCTTTCTCCTCCGTCTCTTTCTCCTCCGTCTCTCGCCGTCTCTTTCTCCTCCGTCTCTTCCTCTCCGTCAGTCGCCGTCTCTTTCTCCTCCGTCTCTCTCTCCCGTCTCTCGCTGTCTCTTTCTCCTCCGTCTCTCTCTCTCTCCCGTCTCTCGCTGAGGCCCCCGCTCCCGCAGTGTTGATGTGTGACAGGCGTTTTGAAGCTCGGCGGCAGCTGATTGGCGGCGGATTGGCGGCTGCTGATTGGCTGCTCGCAGTACAGAGGACTCGCGGGGTTCCGCCGAGTGTAACCACCTGCTGGAGCCGCGGGCGAGGGCTGCCGGCCGCAGGATGCCGCTCCGTGACTCCGCCGCTCCGGCTGATAAATATCCCGAGCAGTCACATCGCGGCTGCGCCTCTCTCCGCCTCTGTCAGAGATGTCACGGACCGGACGCCGCTCCCCCTGAACCATGGCTGTCTCTTCTCCCCGCTCTTCCTAGAGGACTCGCCTGCTGCCCAGAGAGATGACCCCGTGGAACCGGCGGCGTTCGCGGCTGAGCTCATCGCCCGGCTGCAGAGGGTTAAAAAAGGAGCAAGAGACGATGCAGACGCTGGAGGAGACGCTGCAGCTGATCAGAGAGGTGCCAGGCGACAACGGCCACCTCCGCCGGGTCCAGCGTCACCCTGACCTCCCTCCACACCTGTTCCTGCTCTCCACTCCTGTCCCTGCTCTCCACTCCTGTCCCTGCTCTCCACTCCTGTCCCTGCTCTCACTCCTGTCCCTGCTCTCCACTCCTGTCCCTGCTCTCCACACTGTCCCTGCTCTCCACACCTGTCCCTGCTCTCCACACCTGTCTCTGCTCTCCACACCTGTCCTTGCTCTCCACACCTGTCTCTGCTCTCCACACCTGTCCCTGCTCTCCACACCTGTCTGTGCTCTCCACACCTGTCTCTGCTCTCCACACCTGTCTCTTCTCTCCACTCCTGTCCCTGCTCTCCACACCTGTCCCTGCTCTCCACACCTGTCCGTGCTCTCCACACCTGTCCTGCTCTCCACACCTGTCCGTGCTCTCCACACCTGTCCCGTGCTCTCCACACCTGTCCGTGCTCTCCACACCTGTCCGTGCTCTCCACACCTGTCGCTGCTCTCCACACCTGTCCTGCTCTCCACACCTGTCCCGTGCTCTCCACACCCGTCCCCCCGTGCTCTCCACACCTGTCCGTGCTCTCCACACCTGTCCTGCTCTCCACACCTGTCCGTGCTCTCCACACCTGTCCGTGCTCTCCACACCTGTCTGCTCTCCACACCTGTCCTTTGCTCTCCACACCTGTCCTGCTCTCCCACACCTGTCCGTGCTCTCCACACCTGTCCGTGCTCTCCACACCTGTCCGTGCTCTCCACACCTGTCCGTGCTCTCCACACCTGTCTGTGCCTCAGTCCCTCTGCTCTCCACACCTGTCCTGTTCCTCAGTCCTGCTCTCCACACCTGTCTGTTCCTCGTCTCTGCTCTCCACACCTGTCTGTTCCCAGTCTCTGCTCTCCACACCTGTCCTGCTCTCCACACTGTCCTGCTCTCCACACCTGTCCTCTCTCCACACCTTCTGCTCTCCACCCTGCCTCTCCTCGACCCTCCCTCTCACACCTGTCTCTGCTCTCCACACCTGTCTCTGCTCTCCACTCCTGTCCTGCCTCTCCACTCCTGTCTCTGCTCCCACTCCTGTCTCTGCTCTCCACTCCTGTCTCTCTCCTCCACACCTGTCTCTGCTCTCCACACCTGTCTCTGCTCTCCACACCTGTCTCTGCTCTCCACACCTGTCTCTGCTCTCACACCTGTCCCTGCTCTCCACACCTGTCCCTGCTCTCCACACCTGTCCCTGCTCTCCACACCTGTCCCTGCTCTCCACACCTGTCCTGCTCTCCACACCTGTCTCTCTCTCCACCCTGTCCTGCTCTCCACACCTGTTTCCTCCATTGCTTGCTCTCCACACCTGTCTGCTCTCCACTCATGTCTCTGCTCTCCACACCTGTCTGCTTCCACATTCCCTGCTCTCCACACCTGTCCTGCTCCCCCACTCCTTCTGCTCTCCACACCTGTCTCTGCTCTCCACACCTGTCTCTGCTCTCCACACCTGTCTCTGCTCTACACCTTCTCTGCTCTCCACACCTGTCTCCTCTCCACACTGTCTCTGCTCTCCACACCTGTCTGTCTCTCCACACCTGTCTCTGCTCTCCACGTCCTGTCCCTCTTCTTCCACACTTCTCTCTCTCCACCCTGTCTCTCTCTCCACACCTGTCCTGCTCTCCACACCTGTCTCTGCTCTCCACCCTGTCCTCTCTCTCCACACCTGTCTCTCTCTCCACCCGTCCTGCTCTCCACCCTGTCTGCTCTCCCACCTGTCTCTGCTCTCCACCCGTCCTCTCTCCACCCGTCTCTGCTCTCCACCCTGTCTGCTCTCCCCTGTCTCTCTTCTCCACACCTGTCTCTGCTCTCCAACCTGTCTCTGCTTCCACTCCTGTCCTGCTCCCACACCTGTCCTGCTCTCCACACCTGCCCTCTTCCTCCACCTTCCTGCTCTCCACACCTGTCTCTGCTCTCCCACCTGTCCTGCTCTCCACACCTGTCCTCTCTCCACCTGTCCTTCTCTCCACACCTGTCTGCTCTCCTCCCTGTCTCTCTTCCTCCCCACCTGTCCTGCTCTCCACACTTCCTTCCCAGTCTCTCCACCCTGTCTTGCTCTCCACCTGTCCTGCTCTCCACCCTGTTCTGTCCTCCAACCTGTCTCTCTCACCCTGTTCTTCTCTCCACACCTGTCCGTACTTCTCCCACCTGTCCTGCTCTCCACCCTGTCCCTGCTCTCCACACCTGTCTCTCTCCACACTGTCTCTTCTCCCACCTGTCTCTCCTCTCCACTCCTGTCTCTCTCTCCACACCTGTTTCTCTCCACACCTGTCGCTCTCCACCTTCCTGCCCACCCTGTCCTGCTCACACCTGTCCTCCCCCCCCCCCCCCCCCCCCCCCCCCCCCCCCCCCCCCCCCCCCCCCCCCCCCCCCCCCCCCCCCCCCCCCCCCCCCCCCCCCCCCCCCCCCCCCCCCCCCCCCCCCCCCCCCCCCCCCCCCCCCCCCCCCCCCCCCCCCCCCCCCCCCCCCCCCCCCCCCCCCCCCCCCCCCCCCCCCCCCCCCCCCCCCCCCCCCCCCCCCCCCCCCCCCCCCCCCCCCCCCCCCCCCCCCCCCCCCCCCCCCCCCCCCCCCCCCCCCCCCCCCCCCCCCCCCCCCCCCCCCCCCCCCCCCCCCCCCCCCCCCCCCCCCCCCCCCCCCCCCCCCCCCCCCCCCCCCCCCCCCCCCCCCCCCCCCCCCCCCCCCCCCCCCCCCCCCCCCCCCCCCCCCTTCGTCTCTCTCT
>JARQOD010006001.1:0-45122 GCA_033576555.1 Oophaga sylvatica | reverse complement strand
TGACACTATATAGCTGGATGCGGTATGACACTATATATATGGACGTTGTATAACACTATTTATATTGGTTTTGAATGGTACTATGTATGTATGGGGACACTGTGATACAATGTTTCACTGGGTACTGTATGGCACTGTGTATTTCTTTGATGTGGAGCACAATTTTCCTGAATTCTGTATACAATTCTCCTTTATACATTTTACAGACAAGTAGAATGGGAATCATCCCACCTTTCTTTTCTTGCATCGGATCGCAGGTTATTGTCCATTTACGTATTTTCAAAGGAAACCTCCTTCATTTCCTAGCAGAGGGTAATAAAGCTTTTAACAAAAGGAAGATGTGAACTGAACTTATTTAGTTGATGGCAAGAATAAAATTCCATTCTGGCCAAACGCTATAATTTTAATCATACTAATACAAGGATTGCTGAACAGTCTCCAAGTAGCCGTCGCTTCAGTCTCCATTTTGTGGATAATGCAGTATCAACATCATCCGCCATTATCATAATCAACTTGATTTCTATCAACTGATTTTCTCTGCAGTTTCTTGTCTGGTAAACAAAAGGAGGTTTTTGGAGGAACACGCGTCCGTCAATCACATTAACTTTTTGATAACAGCAATTACATATATGATTTGCTGCTTTGATTGCTTTCCTAGTCTAAAATAAGATGCTCAGATCTGGGAAATCTTTAAGGAGCTTCTTCAAGAGCAGATAAGATGGACTTCATGTTTTAGGCTGAGATCACACAGGAATCCGGCCGAATCTCATATGTTAATTCCCGACACTGCCACCGGCCTCGGGAGTGGAGCATGCGGCCACATAGCAATACATGGAGCCACACGCTCCGCTCCCGAGGTCGGCGGCAGTGCTGGGAATTAACATGCGACACTCGGCTGTATTCCTCGCATGTGTGATCCCGGTCTTGAAGCATAACGTGTTGCATAGACAGTGGGTATAAAAAGTCTACACACCCCTGTTAATCTGCCAGGTTTTTGTCATGTAAAAAAAATTCCTAAGAAAAATTCCTAAGAAGAAAAATAATTTCATGAGTTTTTCCACCTTTAACCCCTTTCCGACATCGGGCGTAATAGTACGCCGATGTCGGACACCCTCTCTTTGATGTGGGCTCCGGCGGTGAGCCCACATCTTTCCTGACACATGTCAGCTGTTTTGAACAGCTCACATGTGCCTGGAACAGCCGCGGGTGGAATCGCGATCCACCCGCGGCTATTAACCCGTTAAATGCCGCTGTCAAACGCTGACAGTGGCATTTATCATGCGCTTCCGTCAATCATGATGGAAATCCGCCCATCTGTGACCCCCGTCACATGATCGCGGGTCACAGATGGGTTGACATGACAACCAGAGGTCTCCTAGAGACCTCTATAGTTGTCACTGCCAGCTTGCTGTGAGCGCCGCCTGGCGCTCATAGCAAGTGAGGTATTCTGCTACATACAGGCAAACTGATCATCGCCTGTGTGTAGCAGAGCCGATCGGGTTATGGCAGTTTCTAGTCTCCAATGGAGACTATTGAAGCATACCAAAAGTGAAAAAAAAATGTTTTTAAAAACTATAAAAGTTCAATCACCCCCCTGAGCCCCATTCAAAATAAAAACAACAAAGATAAGAGGGCACCACTAATCAGGGATCACCTGCACCTGAAGCATGCTAAACAAGTAACACAACACAAGAAAAGAAAAAGCAACATGCTATTGACAGGGATCACCAAGACAAGAAATTAGCAAAATAATACAAATTTTATTCATGATAGTACACAAACAACACTGCACAAAGATTAAAAACACTAAAAATGCAAAAAGCATACAGTACATACATAGACCCACAATATGGTCAAACCCCTGCCTGAAAATGGCAAAGTGCCCCCTTCCAGCAGAATGGACCCTTTAAGACATGCAAAGTAAAGGTGGCAAAATGGCCATACAGACCAAATGATGTCACCGAGTAATAGCACAGGGTCCTCTAAGCACCCCACATGGTGTAGAGCAGTGGTAAGGAAATGGTCCCTTAAATAGGCAAAATTGCTGCCTGACAATATGTAAGCCCCTAATAGGGGAAGCAAGGTAAAAGCCCATACAACCTGCGAGGGAACCCTCAATAGACGCTGTCAGGGTGAAATGACGCTATGCTTCCCCTGCCTATTCTATTTCCCCTGCCTATTCTATTTCCTCCACCAGCATAGTGTCATTTCACCCTGACAGCGTCTATTGAGGGTTCCCTGATGCTTCGGTGCAGTCCCCTGTAAATTTCTGGCAGCATTCAGTCTTTTTTGGTTGGTGTCTATCACATGGCACATCTAGAATTGAGGATCTTTGCTCCCTCCTCCTTAGGCTACTTTCACACATCAGGCTTTTTGTGTCAGGCATAATCCGTCCTATGCCTGACAGGACGGATCCGGCGCTGATTTTAAAAAACTGATGCAACTGATCAGTTTTCTTGCCGGATCCGTCCTGACCTTTTCAACACGGAAAGATAAAATTTCCATATTGAAAATGCAGGTATCAATGGAGAGAGAGAGAGAGAGAGAGAGAGAGGGAGAGGGAGAGAGAGAGAGAGACCTTGGTTTCCGGATCAGTTTTTTGATGGATTTGTCAAAAGACTGGTCCGGCTCCATAGATTTGCATTATTTCCGGCTGCCTGAAGTGCCGATTCAGGCACTGTCAGGCGGCTCCGGAAAAAAAAAAAAACGTTGCAGCCAGCGTCTTGTCCAGCCGCCGGAATGTACATTTCCAACGGATCCGGCCAAAAACGGATGCAACGCAGTGACATCAGGCGCGATCCGGCGCTAATGTAAGTCAATGGTAAAACACGCCGGATCGCGCCTGACGTCAAAAGACTGATGTGTGAAAGCAGCCTAAGCAGCTCCACATCTCTCAGATTGCAGCGTCATCTTCAGGTCATCCACAGATTTTCTGCTGGGTTCAGGTCTGGGCTCTGGCTGATTGTGCCATTCTGAAACCTTCATCTTCTTCTGGTGAAGCCATTGTTTTGCTGATTTAGAGGTCGTTTGGGTTGTTGTTATGTTGAAATGTGAAATTCCTCTTCAGCTTTGTAGCAGAGGTCTGAAGGTATTGTTGTAGAATTGACTGATATTTAGAACTATTTATAATTCCCACCACCTTGACAAAAGTCCCAGTTCCAGCTACTGAAAAACAGTCCCAAAGCACAATGCTGACTCCACCATACTTCACTGTGAATATAGTGATCTTCTGGTAATGCACAGTGTTTGCGTTGGGACAAACATACCTTTTAGAATATGGCCAAAATGTTCAACCATGGTTCCAGTAGACCGTAACATGTTTTCCCACATGCTCTTTGCAGTCATTAGGTAGGTTTAGGCAAAACATAGGTGGACATGGATGTTTTTCTTTGTACGGAAAGGCTTCCATCTTGCCACCCTCCCCCACAGTGGACATGGATGTCTTTCTTTGTACAGAAAGGCTTCCATCTTGCCACCCTCCCCACAGGACGGACAACCAGTACTGGCCAGAAATTCCTGCAGCTCCTTTAATTTTGCTGTTGACCTGTTAGCAGCCAATTTTCCTCTTGTGTTTTCATCAATGTTTTAAGGGCTTCCAGGTCTAGGTAATATCACTGTTGTGCCACATTTATGTAACTTCCTGAGAATGTCTTCACAAAGTTCCATGTTATATCTAATGCCTTGGATAATATACTTTCTACTTAATAATGATTTTCCACAATCAGATCCTTTGCTGTGTTGTCAGCTGTTTACAGACTATGACTTTTCTGTAAAATGTAACTAAGAAAGTGTCAAGAAAATTCTCTTAAAACATTGAAACTTTCTATAGGGTTAATCAGAATCCCTGTAAATTACAGCTGTCGTGCACTGACTACTATGTAATATGGGGGTAAATGTCATTGGCTAATTGTGAACACAGCCACATCCAAAACTAATTAATTAAGCAACCACTTTAAATTTTGTTTTGTTATTATTATTTTACCCTCAAAATGATTTCAGTTTATCAATGGATTTGCATGGATTATGGGTGATATACAGTGATCAAAATGACTGTTATTGTGAACAGTTAAGCAAGTTGAAGATGAAATGATCTCTAAAAAGGCTAAAGTTAAATATGACACATTTCCTTTGTATTTTAGGGAAAAAATGTCATTTTTTAGATTTTAAAAATTACAAAAAAGAAAAATGGGTTAATGCAAAAGTTTGGACACCTTTGGAGGTTTGTGTGCGCAGATAATTTTGACCAAGGTTTCAGACCTTAATTAGCCTGTTAGAGTAATGACTTGTTGACTATCGTCATTAGGAAAGGCCAGGTGATGCAAATGTCCCAGCTTTATAAACACCCAGCCTCCTCTATCCGTGTGCCGAAAACAGCAGCCATGGGTTCTTCTAAGCAGCTGCCGAGCACTCTGAATATGAAAATGATGGAAGCCCACAAAGCAGGAGAAGGATAAAAGAAAATAGCAAAGTGTTTTTAAGTTGCCCTTTCCTCAATTCAAAATGTAATTTAAGAAGTGGCACTTAACAGGAACAGTGGAGGTCAAGATAAGGTATGGAAGACCAAACAAAATTTCAGTGAGAGCTGCTCATAAGATTGCGAAAGAGGCAAATCAGAAACCCCGCTTGACTGTAAAAGACCTTCAGAAAGATTTATCAGTCTCTTGAGTTATGATACATAGTTCTATGGTATGTTTCGGTAACTGAGGAGAAATAGCAAAAAATAGCAAAAGCGGAAATACACCAGAGAGGCTGGAACCTATTGAATTGCAGTAACCTGAACTAACCACACAACTAGAAGTAGCCGTGGAGCGTTCCTACGGTGATCCTAGACGCCTCGTGACAGCCTGAGAGATAACTACACCTAAAGGCAGAAAGATGAAAGCTATCTGCCCCGGAGCAGATACCCAAAGAAAATAGGAAGCCCCCAAACATGTAATGGTGGTTAGACAAGAAGAAGGCATGGACACAGACAGAAAATAGAATGAGCAAACGCTGGGGCCCAATCTGTCTAGACAGAAAAGTACAGGAAAGAATTCTGACTGCAATCCAACAAAACCCTAACAAAAAATACCAACACTTCTGATTGCCAAAAAAACTGAGATCACACGATCTCATCCACCTAAATCAGATCTCTGGTGTAACAAAATGCTATTCAGCAAATAAAAAGTAGCAAAGGAGCAAAGCAAAAGTGCAGACACAAACAGAGCACAATTGCAGCGCCAGACCCCAAAAGGGGGACAGGCTGCAGTCCACTGCAAGCAGCAAACCAGCAGAGAAAATCAAACAGAGGAAAAAAAAACAGCAAACACTTATCTGAAGGAGAGCAGGAAACTAGCAGTGCTTCAAGCAAGACCAGAAGGAACAATTGATAACCGGCAAGGCTGCTGGGAACTCAGGCCACTTATATCCTACCATTTAGCGCCAGCTGAAGGCCATTCAGTACTCAGTTCATTACCCTCAGCAACCACCGGAGGGAGCCCCAGCTCAGAAACCGCCTCTAGCATATTCACAACAGTACCCCCCTTGAGGAGGGGTCACCGAACCCTCACCTGCGCAACCAGGCCAATCAGGATGGGCTCAATGATAGGCACGGATAAGTCTCCCAGCATGAATGTCTGAAGCAAACACCCAAGAATTGTCCTCCTGACCATAACCTCTCCACTTAACCAAATACTGGAGTTTCCGTCTAGCAAAACAAGAATCCAATATCTTCTCAACCACATACTCCAAATTGCCCTCAACCAAAACAGGGTCGGGATTCGCAGCCATAGGAACCACTGGTTCGACAAACCTCTTCAATAAGGACTTGTGGAACACGTTATGGATCTTAAATGTCCCTGGAAAAAGCAAACGGAAGGAAACCGGATTAATAATTTCCATGATCTTATAAGGTCCAATAAACCTTGGCTTAAATTTTGGAGATGCAACCTTCATAGGGATATTCCTTGAGGACAACCAAACCAAGTCCCCCACTTTAAAACGAGGACCATCAGTCCTATGCCGGTTGGCAAACCGCTGGGCCTTCTCCTGAGAGAGAGACAACCTCTCCACCACCTGGTCCCAAATCTGCTGCATACGCTGCACAATAGAGTCAACCCCTGGACAGACAGAAGCCTCCGTCTGTCCTGAAGAAAATCGAGGGTGAAACCCAGAATTGCAGAAAAATGGAGACATCAAGGTGGCAGAGCTAGCTCTATTATTAAGAGCAAACTCAGCCAAAGGCAAAAAAGAGACCCAGTCATCTTGATCAGCAGACACAAAACATCTCAAATAAGTCTCCAAGGTCTCGTTTGTTCTCTCGGTTTGTCCATTGGTCTGAGGGTGAAATGCAAAGGAGAAAGACAACTGAACACCAAGTTTAGAACAAAATGTCCTCCAAAATCTGAAAACAAACTGGACTCCTCTGTCAACACAATGTTCTCTGGAATGCCATGTAACCGAACCACATGCTGAAAGAACAAATGCACCAATTTGGAGGCGGAAGGCAACTTAGGTAATGGCACAAGATGTATCATCTGGGAAAACCTGTCACAGATTACCCAGATAACGGTCATTCTCTGAGAGACAGAAAGGTCAGAAATAAAATCCATAGAAATATGGGTCCATGGCCTCTTGGGTACAGGTAATGGCATTAACAAACCACTAGAACGAGAGCAAGGCTTGGAAAGAGAGCAAGTCCCACAGGACTGCACAAACTCCCTGACGTCACAAGACAAAATAGGCCACCAAAAGGAGCGACTCACCAAGTCTCTGGTACCAAAAATCCCGGGATGACCAGCCAACGCGGAACAATGAATCTCAGACATCACACTCTTTTTCCACTGGTCAGGAACAAACAACTTCCCAACAGGGCAGCGCTCAGGTTTATCCTCCTGACACCCTTACAGAGCCAGTCTCAAATTGGGCGAAATGGCAGAAAGAACCACACCCTCTTTCAAAATAACAGCAGGATTAGATAACTCAGGAGAATCTGCAAAGAAACTCCTCGAGAGGGCATCCGCCTTGACATTCTTAGTGCCAGGAAGAAAAGAAACCACAAAATTAAAACGTGTGAAAAACAAGGCCCACCTGGCCTGTCTAGGATTAAGTCGCTTGGCTGATTCGAGATAAACCAGATTCTTATGGTCCGTGAGGACCACCACCTGATGTTTGGCTCCTTCCAGCCAATGTCTCCACTTTTCAAAGGCCCACTTCATGGCCAATAACTCCCGATTACCCACGTCATAATTACGTTCAGTTGGAGAAAATTTTCGAGAGAAAAAGGCACAAGGGTTACTCTTAGAGGTCTCTGGATCCCTTTGGGACAAAACGGCACCTGCCCCAATCTCAGAGGCATCAACCTCCACCTGAAACGGCAGAAAAACATCAGGCTGCCGTAGAACAGGAGCAGAAATGAATCTCTGCTTAAGTTCCTGAAACGCAGAAACTGCCTCAGGAGGCCAATTCACCACATCGGAACCCTTTTTGGTCAAATCAGTCAATGGTTTAACAATACCAGAGAAATTACCAATAAATTTACGATAAAAATTGGCAAAACCCAAAAATCTCTGAAGAGCCTTCAATGAAGTAGGTTGAACCCAATCACATATGGCCTGAACCTTGACCGGGTCCATTTCAATAACAGACGGAGACAAAATGAATCCCAGAAATGAGCTATTCTGTACTCCAAAAAGACACTTAGATCCCTTCACATACAGTGCATTCTCTCTCAAAATCTGGAACACAGTCCGAATATGTTTCACATGAGAGTCCCAGTCACTGGAAAAACTCAAGATATCATCCAAATAAACAATCAGAAATTTATCCACAAAATCCCTGAAAATATCATTCATGAAGGATTGGAAGACGGAAGAGGCATTAGTAAGCCCAAAAGGCATCACTAGGTACTCAAAATGCCCCTCTGGGGTATTAAACACCGTCTTCCATTCATCCCCGTGCTTAATGCGAATAAGGTTATACGCCCCTTGAGGTCAAGCTTAGTAAACCAACTAGCACTTTTCACTCTGGAAAATAGGTCAGAAATCAAAGGTAATAGATATTGATATTTAACAGTGATCTTAATCAGGAGACGATAATCAATACACGGCCTCAATGAACCATCCTTTTTGGCCACAAAGAAAAAAACGGCGCCCAAGGGTGAAGAGGATGGTCTGATATGACCTTTCTCCAATGACTCCTTGATATAAGATCGCATAGCATCGTGTTCAGGTACAGATAAATTAAAAAGGCGACCTTTAAGAAATTTACCGCCAGGCACTTATTCAATAGCGCAATCATAGCTGCTGTGAAGGGCCAAGGATGCAGATTTACTTTCACTAAACACATCAGAAAAATCAGTCAAAAAGTCAGGGACATCCTGAGAATGGGGAGAGGCAGAAAAAACAGGAGTGTCAGTATTAACACATTGGCAGCCCCAACTGGTCACAGACACAGATTTCCAATCCAAAACAGGATTATGAGACTGTAAAGGGTATGCCACACTAAACAATATCGCTAACGGGATCGCTAAAAAACGTCACTATTTAGCGATCCCGTTAGCGATATTGTTCAGTGCGGCAGCTTCCAGCGACGAGCTTCCTGCTGTGATCTCGCTCGTCGCTGGAATCGCTCCGGACCCTATTTTCTCGTCGGCGCTCCCGCTGGGTAAGTATCTAATCGCTGTGTGGCACCTTTTCTTAGCGATTTAGCGGTACTTTTGTACCGCTAAAGTCGTTAAGAAGATCGCTAACGGCGATAGCGTCGTTAACTATATCGCTAAATGTGGCCGCATTTAGCGATATAGAAACGATCCCGCTAGCGATCTCATTAGTATGCAACGCTAACGAGATCGCTAGCGGGATAGCTTAGTGTGGCAGTACCTTAACCAAGGGAAACCTAGTACAATAATGTCATGCAGATTATGCAGCACCAGAAATTTGCAACTCTCCTGATGATCTGGTTCAACCCTCATTATCACCTGAGTAGAAAACTGGGGTTTATTCTCCGCCAAAGGGGTAGAATCAATGCCCAGTAGGGGAATAGACTTCCGCAGGGGTATCATGGGAAACCCACAACGTTTGGCAAAGTCAAAATCCATCAGGTTAATAGCTGCTCCTGAATCAACAAAAGCCTGAGCAGAAAATGTGGACAGGGAGCAAATCAGGGTAACAGTCAACAGAAATTTAGTCTGAACACTACCCAAGACAACTGAGCGTGCAAAACGTCTTCCCCGCTTAGGGCAGACAGAAATAGCATGGGAAGCGTCACCACAGTAGAAACATAACCCATTGCGCTTACGAAACTCATGACGCTGAGCCCCAGAAGTCACTCCATCACACTGCATGGGCTCAGGAGCTGGCTCACAAGGCAACACTATCTCACGCATACCTCTGCGCTCACGCAAACGTCTGTCAATTTGAATAGCCAAAGACATAGAATCATTGAGACCAGAGGGAACAGGGAATCCCACCATAACGTCCTTTACTTTTTCTGACAGACCCTTTTGAAAAAGGGCTGCCAAAGCATCATCATTCCATTTGGTCAGGACTGCCCACTTTCGAAATTTCTGACAGTACAACTCAGCGTCTTCAAGACCCTGATTTAATGCCAACAAGATCTTTTCAGCTTGATCAGTGACATTAGGTTCATCGTACAATAACCCAGAGCCTGAAAAAATACATCAATATCATTCAAAACAGGATCCCCAGGTGTCAGGGAAAAAGCCCAATCCTGAGGGTCGCCGCGCAGCAGGGAGATGACAATTTGAACCTGCTGTGCCGCGTTCCCTAAGGACTTAGGCTTTAAGGCAAAAAACAACTTACAGTTATTTTTGAAATTCAGAAATTTAGATCGATCCCCCAAAAACAAATCTGGCATGGGGATCCTAGGTTCCACAACAGGCAACCCAGCAAGATAGGTAGCAATACTCTGAACCTCAGTGGCAAGCTGATCCACATGGCCAGACAACTGTGCAAACTCCATTGAGAGAAAAAAAAATATTCCTCCTCAGCACCCAGAGAAAAGAGGGGAAAAAAAATGCAACAAACAGTTTCCTTATTACTATTTTCCCCTTCTGTGAGTACCATACAATTTTCAGTTTTTGGGCCGGTTATACTGTTATGTTTCGGTAACTGAGGAGAAATAGCAAAAAATAGCAAAAGCGGAAATACACCAGAGAGGCTGGAACCTATTGAATTGTGTGTAGCCCTGGTGTGAAGGCACACGCAGTACCCTGGAGGACATGTGGAGAGGTAACAGTTTAATGCTCAATAAACATTCACTCCATCACACACTTAGACACACCCATAGGATATATATAGGTTAGTCAGTCAGTCAGTTGGGACTCAGAGAGAAGTCAGCGGCAGAGAGGAGTCTGTTTCCTGTCTTCGGACAGAGGAGAGGATTCAGTCTGAAGTCTGTTCAGGAAGAGAGAGGAGTGAGCATCAGGACCTTCAGTCTCCTGTCCCAAGGACAGTGGAGTTCAGAGACGTGCTCCTGAACAGGAAGATTACTGAGCACCTGTTAGCAAGCTCTGGAAAGAAGGAACAAAGGGACTAGTCTGCATAGCCTTTGGAAGTGTGGAGTGCTTATGCTACAAGCGCGGACAGGGCGAAAGGCATAGTGGAAGGAATTCAGAAGTGCCTTAGGATTGGATTATCCTGCACATTGTCACCGGTCACTGGGGACCGAAGCGTCACTATAGCTCCAGGCATAGTGATAGAAAAACCAGAGGCTTACTGGACCTTAGGTAGCAGAAAGCAGCCCTTGGAGTGTCGGTACGTAACTGGGGTCAGGGAGAGTGGGAACTTGGAGTCACTGCAGGACCACATTAGTAACCCAGCTCTCTCAACGGAAGACTCCGACCACAAAACTGACCGGGCAGTACAGCTTGGAGAAGCTGGAGATTCTGGAGTGAACTACGCTTTATGCTGGTTGAACTCACCATTTTGAAAGTTAAGGAGGCCCATAACCTGTTCAGCTGTTGCCTCAAAGCACATCCTCCACCCGACCAGCCTCCCTGGGACCTGCCTTATCATCTGACAAGTAAAAGGTATGGGAAGACGCTTCTATGTGTGAGACTGAGTTATTTGATTGCATCGCTGCACAACCCCACCATAACTATCGACCTGAGGGAAGAGTCCCACCTGTAGGGGACCCGACATCTAGCTGCCTCACCATCCCCTCAGAGATCTACAGCAGCGCTGGTCTTAGTGATCAGAGAACTACAGGTGGCGTCACGAACTGTATATATACCTATCCCCTGTAAATATTCCCCCCAACATACGCCTGACCGCCAGGGCCACAGACCGAGCCACCGCTACCTGTGACAACCCCATAGACTTCCATGGGCTCGGCTCTGAGTACCCCATTGCTCTGGAAACCCACAATTGTGGTGCGTGGTCAAGACAAACTTGGCGTCACGAACAGGATGCGAAACTCGGAAAATTGCGAGCCCTGTGTGCCTGTGGAGGTGTTTTTGTGAAAAAGGACTGTTTACTATTTTTGGCGCTAAAATCCGCCATTTTGCCGCCAAATTCGCGCCCTCAGGCGCTGGAGAAGAAGGTGGGCGTGGATTCGTGGGCGTGTCCCCCCCTGTGGCGCGAAGAGAATGCCTGCCCTCTCAAAGTGCTATTACAATATGCGATCCTGCCCTACAGCAAAGGAGGTCCGCCTCCTCTTCACCTTCCCTGCGAGAAGGAGGAGACGCAAACCCCGCCTCCACGGAAGAGACCGGACGGCTCTAGAAGAGGAGAGACGGTTCTGGAACATCATGGAAGCAGGACGTGTGCAGCCGAGCAGGGAAGCGGAGGAAGGCAGGCCCCGTTCCCCAGCCAAGCTGCCACTGGAACCGGAACCATCCGTGGTCCTGCACCTGCAGCAAGCATTGCTGGAGATTAAAGAGGAAAATGCCAGATTGAAGAAGATGGTTTTGCAACAACCTGGCAAGGAGGAGATCGAGAGACGCCGGCGTACCCAGATGCAGCGGCGGCTGTGGGACGCGGTGTTCTCTCCCCTCGACGACCCCCCACGGTTCGAGTTACCGAAACTTCTGCTGCCCAAGGCTAAGGAGCAACCGGAGGCTACCCCCAAAAGGACCGACCCTGAATCTACCGAGGAAGCGGTGGAAGCGAGGGAGGTTGAGGAGGTACCGCCAGTTCCGGAACGCCCGCCCGGCCAGGAGGCCGCAGCAGATGATCGATCCCCGGCAGGGACACCGGAGGGGTCCTGTCCATCATTACCAGACGTCGACTGGGATGAGATGGCGCGCCTGGATGACGTCGCCTACACCGCCCAGTGGGAACGTGAGTGGCAGCGTCGCGAAGAGGAACAGCGACGCCGGCAGGAGGAAGAGCGGGAAGCGCAGCGGAACCGGCAGCGGCAGTACGAGCAGCTGATCGCGGACAAGGAAAGTGTCCGCCGGGAAAAAGGTACTCTAAGGGAACCGCGGCGGCAGGGGTGTGTGACCGAGTTCCAGCTCCGGAAGGGCTGGGGCTTCATCAGAGAACCGGGCCTCTACCCAGGGGTCTTTGTCAGTCGCAGGGACGTAGAATCCCACCTGCCCATCGGCCATCCCGGGAGGGACCTAGTTAATGGAGACATAGTCAACTACACACGGCACTGGGGTATGAAGGGATGGTATGCCCTTAATGTCACAATCGTTCGTGACCCCGTCCCTGACGCAGGTAACGTCACCAATGCCAGCGCATCCCAGTCACAATCTACCGCTGCATCAGGCCGTGCCCCGGCATCGCCCCAGGAGAGTATATCACAGTTGGAAGTGCCCCTGCGTACTCTTCACTACCTTGTCCTACTACATCGCAATCTGCGACCCATTCCACATCGCAATCAGCAGTCTACACAACGTCACGCACGGCGACTATTTCTGCATCGCGAGAGAAAGTGGCTATTACAGTGACGCAGACAGCGTCTCACAAAGCGAAAGCGCCCGGCGCGCCCCTAGTGGTTCGCACAAGGACTGTAGCGACCCAAACTCTGATAGCAGGTCACGACTTGTTGGTCATGGGATCTAAGGATCATCGTATTGTTCCAGCCCCCGGGATGGAAAGTATAATGGAAGCCTGCAAGAAAATGTGAAGAACGGTAGGACCCAGACAGGGTTTACCGCAGCTGAGAAGATGTATATAAGTTTTTATAAAAGTGAAAATAGTTTGCACCATTGATACGAGTATATAATGTTTACATATTTTGCCAAAAATAGAATGCCCGGCTGGGTAAGCAGATAAAAAGAGTTTTGCACTTTATGGTATTTATGTGATAAGTTGTCGCATATTTGCACCAAGTTTTATAGGGAATACTCTAGTTGAGTAAATAGAATTTGATATAATGTGTCTTATAATTGACTTTGTGGCTGAGGACTGAGCCAGCCCAAAAACTTATCCTGTAAATAGTTGCACTAAGGTGCATTAAATTGGTTTTACATGAAACCACCTCAACTACCTCTGAACATAAAACCCGTGTGGTGAGGCACTGAGTGAGGTCTGCATTCAGATGTCCTGCAGCCCACCCAGGACCCACGTTGAAGGTTTGGTGCGGGTCCTTCACAAGAATATTGTCATCTATTTATATGAAAATGTCTATTTAGTATTTTGTATTTTTCTATGCCTAATGTTTTAATGCAACGTTCAAGAAATCCTTACCTCCCGGATGGGAAGAGTTAATGTTAATGTTTAATGCAAAAACAAAATGGTCTTCTTGTATTTCACAGCCCGGGAGTGCTGTATTTTACCATGGGGGAATGTGTAGCCCTGGTGTGAAGGCACACGCAGTACCCTGGAGGACGTGTGGAGAGGTAACAGTTTAATGCTCAATAAACCATTCACTCCATCACACACTTAGACACACCCATAGGATATATATAGGTTAGTCAGTCAGTCAGTTGGGACTCAGAGAGAAGTCAGCGGCAGAGAGGAGTCTGTTTCCTGTCTTCGGACAGAGGAGAGGATTCAGTCTGAAGTCTGTTCAGGGAGAGAGAGGAGTGAGCATCAGGACCTTCAGTCTCCTGTCCCAAGGACAGTGGAGTTCAGAGACGTGCTCCTGAACAGGAAGATTACTGAGCACCTGTTAGCAAGCTCTGGAAAGAAGGAACAAAGGGACTAGTCTGCATAGCCTTTGGAAGTGTGGAGTGCTTATGCTACAAGCGCGGACAGGGCGAAAGGCATAGTGGAAGGAATTCAGAAGTGCCTTAGGATTGGATTATCCTGCACATTGTCACCGGTCACTGGGGACCGAAGCGTCACTATAGCTCCAGGCATAGTGATAGAAAAACCAGAGGCTTACTGGACCTTAGGTAGCAGAAAGCAGCCCTTGGAGTGTCGGTACGTAACTGGGGTCAGGGAGAGTGGGAACTTGGAGTCACTGCAGGACCACATTAGTAACCCAGCTCTCTCAACGGAAGACTCCGACCACAAAACTGACCGGGCAGTACAGCTTGGAGAAGCTGGAGATTCTGGAGTGAACTACGCTTTATGCTGGTTGAACTCACCATTTTGAAAGTTAAGGAGGCCCATAACCTGTTCAGCTGTTGCCTCAAAGCACATCCTCCACCCGACCAGCCTCCCTGGGACCTGCCTTATCATCTGACAAGTAAAAGGTATGGGAAGACGCTTCTATGTGTGAGACTGAGTTATTTGATTGCATCCCTGCACAACCCCACCATAACTATCGACCTGAGGGAAGAGTCCCACCTGTAGGGGACCCGACATCTAGCTGCCTCACCATCCCCTCAGAGATCTACAGCAGCGCTGGTCTTAGTGATCAGAGAACTACAGGTGGCGTCACGAACTGTATATATACCTATCCCCTGTAAATATTCCCCCCCAACATACGCCTGACCGCCAGGGCCACAGACCGAGCCACCGCTACCTGTGACAACCCCATAGACTTCCATGGGCTCGGCTCTGAGTACCCCATTGCTCTGGAAACCCACAATTGTGGTGCGTGGTCAAGACAATTGCAGTAACCTGAACTAACCACACAACTAGAAGTAGCCGTGGAGCATTCCTACGGTGATCCTAGATGCCTCGTCACAGCCTGAGAGATAACTACACCTAAAGGCAGAAAGATGAAAGCTATCTGCCCCGGAGCAGATCCCCAAAGAAAATTGGAAGCCCCCAAACATGTAATGGCGGTTAGACAAGAAAAAAGCACGGACACAGACAGAAAATAGAATGAGCAAACGCTGGGGCCCAATCACACGATCTCATCCACCTAAATCAGATCTCTGGTGTAACAAAACGCTATTCAGCAAATAAAAAGTGACAAAGGAGCAAAGCAAAAGTGCAGACACAAACAGAGCACAATTGCAGCGCCAGACCCCGAAAAGGGGGACAGGCTGCAGTCCACTGCAAGCAGCAAACCAGCAGGGAAAATCAAACAGAGAAAAAAAACAGCAAACACTTATCTGAAGGAGAGCAGGAAACTAGCAGTGCTTCAAGCAAGACCAGAAGGAACAATTGATAACGGGAAAGGCTGCTGGGAACTCAGGCCACTTATATCCTACCATTCAGCACCAGCTGAAGGCCATTCAGTACTCAGCTCATTACCCTCAGCAACCACGGAAGGGAGCCCCAGCTCAGAAGCCGCCTCCAGCATATTCACAACAGTTCTACTGTTCAGACACACCTGCACAAATACGGCCTTTATGGGAGAGTTGTCAGAAGAAAACCTCTCCAGCAGTTTTACCATAAAATTCAGGGTTAAAAGTATGCAAAACAGTATCTAAACAAGCCTGATGCATTTTGGAAACAAGTCTTGTGGACTGATGAGGTTAAAATAGATCTCTGTAGCCACAATGATTAAAGTTATGTGTGGAGAAAAAAGGGCCCAGGATTTCAGGAAAAGAACATCTCGCCAACTATTAAGCATGGGGGTGGATCAATCATGCTTTGGGGTTGTGTTGCAGCCAATGGCACGAGGTAGTGGGAAGAATGAATTCAATGAAATTTCCACAAATTCTCGATGCAAACATAACACCATATGTAAAAATGCTAAAGGTGAAAGGAGAAGAGGATTGCTTCTACAAATGAATAATGATCCTTAACACACGTAACAATCCACAATAGACGACCTCAAAAGGCACAAGCTGAAGGTTTTACAATGGCCCTCACAATCCCCTGATCTGAACATCATTGAAAACCCAGGAATCTCACAGAACGGGAGGATTTCTCCAAGAAAGAACCAATGAAAATCTCTCAAACAAGAATTGAAAGACTGTTATCTGGCTATAAAAAGCGTTTACAAGCTGTGATACTTGTAAAAGGGGGAGCTACTGGGTGCTAACCATGCAGGGTGCCCAAACTTTTGCATAATCCCTTTTTTTTCATTTTGTAATTTTTAAAATCTAAAAGATGAAAATATGTATTTTTTTGCCTAAAATACAAAAGAAATGTGTCATCCTCAACTAGGGGTGCCAAAACTTTTACATTACACTGTATAAATAAAGACCACAGCTTTTTTCACTATGTCTAGTATGGAGTGCTGCCATTTTTGCTGTACATACAGTATTTGAAATTTTTTAGGCATTCAAAAATAGAATTTATATTAGTTGATTTTTAGCAGCTAACAAAAAAAGTGAATGAAAAACAGGAAATGTAAATCAAATCCAGGCAGACACTCACCATGTAATACCATCAGGAGGCATCTGATCGGCTCCAAATTTATTCTGCAGTTGGACAATGACCCAAACATCCAGTCAATGTCATTAAAAATGAGAAGTCCTGGGGGTGATGATCTGGCACCACAGATCCCTGATCTCACATCATCCCGTTTGTCTGGGATCACATGAAGAGACAGAAGGATTCGCACAAGTCTCATACACAGGAGATCTGCGGTCAGGTCTCCAAGATGTTTGGAACAACCTCCTGCCGAGATTCTTCATAAACTGTGTACAATTGAGGAGAAGAAGCGATGGAGGCGATGGGCGGTCACAAGATGCTGATGATGGAGGCGATGGGCAGTCATCAGATGCTGATGATGGAGGCGACTGGCAGTCACCAGACACTGATGGTGGAGGTGACCGACAGTCACCAGATACTGATGATGGAGGTGATGGGCAGTCACCAGATACTGATGATGGAGGCAAAGGGCGGTCACAAATTACTAATCATAGAGTAGACGGGCAATCACCAGATACTGATGATGGAGGCGATGGGCAGTCACCAGAAACTAATGATGGAGGTGATGGGCAGTCACCAGATATTGATGATTTAGGTGATGAGTGGTCACCAGATATTGCTGATGGAGATAACGAGTGGTCACCTGGTAATGATGATGGAGGCAATGGGCAGTCACCAGATACTGATGATGGAAGTGATGGGGGTCAACAGATACTGATGATGGAAGTGACAAGCTGAAACCCTGTACTTATGATGGATAAAGTATTAACACAAAAGTCACGGAATGCTAGAAATCATAGGAGGGACAGAATATGCTAATGACATGAAAGTGATGCACGTCAATGTTGTCGAGCTCTACGTCATTGAATACAGCAGGATGTACATCAGTGACCTGCATTGCAACCCATGGGGCCTACTCAATGGAAAACCCATCCAAATACAAGATCAAACATAGAAGACAGAAGAGCCGATTGGAAGACTGGCAGAACCGGTATGAGGACAGCCGAGCAGAGATAAGTATATGTTTTTTAAGTTTTTTTACATTTCTTAACATCCATATTTGAGGAGTTGACAAGAACATCATCTGCTGGCTTCTTTGGGTGTGTCGTGAGCATGATCTGTGAACTATGTAGAAGTCATTGTGCAGAGATGATGTTACCCATTGTCTTTCATGGGAGAGTGTTATGGACGTGCTCGGGAACATCTGCAGAAATCGCTGTGCGAGAAGGGGAGAGGTGTTCTGTGTCATCATATGCAAGATTACTATGAGCATGCTCTGTGACCCTTGCATATGTCGATTTGCAGGAGGGGTGAGGATTTGAGCTGTGACATCATCCACTGACTTTTATGTGACTGCTGTGAGCATGCTTACTGAGCTGTGTAGAGGTTATTGTCCAGGAAGGGTGAGGAAGTGAGCTGTGACATCACCTATTGTGAATGATAGGTGTCACCTTTCATTGAAATCCTGAGTAATGTTAATGACATAGCTGCTGACAAGTGATTTCTACAGCACAGGAAGTATCAGTCTAATATTGCACTTCCTGGACAGAATAATCCTAGGATTTTAGGATATTATTTTCATCATCGATACCTTTATATTGATGCACTTTGCAGAACGATATATAAGATATGCGCTGTCCCACACCTCCTCCTTTATTTCAGCCTATCACCCTACGGCCGGTGTCACACTTGCGTGTGTGATGCTAGACTCATGCGAGTTTCTATGCAGCCGCACGCTCCAGTCCAAGTGCCGGCGGCAGTGCCGGGTGTTCAAGCGAGAGACTCAAGCGAGTTTCTCGCATCACACACGCAAGTGTGACACCAGCCTACCTTTTCTCTCCACTGTTCTGAAACTTTCACCCTCCTTAATCTAACCATTCCATTTTAATTTACCAAACTTTTCTCGTGTTGTCCCTGATCTCTGGAATGCGCTACCCTGGACAATCAGATTAATTTCCAATGTCCACAGTTTTAAACCTGCCCTAAGAACACATTTCTTTCGACAAACCTACCACATTCTCTATTCCCACTCTTTTCCTTTTACCTTCCTCCTCGCACAATGTTTTCAGTAACGACTATATCAGTAGATCACTTCCAGGAAAGCATTTTTGCTTGGAGTTTCTCCATTTGTTTAACTCTCTTTATTTTTTTAATAACGAGCAAGAAGAAACTTTTCAGCTGGTTAAAAGTTCTTAGCGTTTACTCGATACTTCTTGAAAGTGATGATTGCCGGGACGTTTCCTTGTTTAAGACGCTTTTTCTATTTGTGTTCTGTTAAATGTCTTTGAAATAGTTTGTATCTAAGTCTGCAAAGTGACATGAAGATCGAACCTCTCCGCAGGGAACATTTCATGTCTAGCAATTTTGGCAAGACTAAGAAGTCAGAAAAGTATAGTGTAAAAACCTTTCCACTCTCTGCGAATCCGCCTTCTGAAGTCTTTCAGTAGATTGTTACAAACACATTACAATCTCTCCTGTGTTGGAGAAGAGAGTGACTCTCACCGGATATAAATAAATAATGGGGGTAGAGCCTCACCGCATGAGAGCCGGCGCCCCCGTACACTGCAGGGCGTCTGTAGGCACTGCTCACAACTAGTGCTGCATCTATATCAGGGAATTGCTAAAATTGCCATTGAGAGGTGCAAGACTAGTGCAGACAAGACTCAAAACTAAATTCAGACCTTTAAACAGTGGTTTTCATTTTTATTTCATAAATCAATAGTACACAAGAAAATAAAAATATATCTTATCATAAAAATCTGTTTCTTTCTCCTCTTTTATTCCAATTCAGGGGTAGAACCTGTGAGATCTCCATTAAGTAAAGACAGGTATTCACATTACTGAGATAGATGACATTTGGTGCTCATGAAGTTCTATGGAGAGGAGCTAGAGGCAGACACAGACATTCTCCTGACACGAAAGTTACAGTTCTACATAAAACGTTATGAGCCTCAGCTGCCGTCTCCTATCTCAGTAATGGAGTAATTTGTATTCCAGATAGACAAATTTTACCCCAGAACTGAGAATTTTGAGACTCACTGATCAGTCCAGGAGGAGAAAGAAGTGCATTTCTCTGATAAGATATATTACAAAGTTTATTTTCTTCACATGTACTATTGATTCATGAAAAAAATACATACCGTATATACCCATGTATAAGCCGAGATTTTCAGCCCATTTTTTAGGGCTGAAAGTCCCCCTCTCGGCTTATACGCGGGTCATATACAGGGGTCGGCGGGGGAGGGGGAGCGGGAGTGTCGGATCATACTCATCCCTCCGCCGGCGCGGTCTCTGCAGCCCCCCTGCTTCTCCCACGATCTCCGGCTCCTTCCTGCAGCGGTCACATGGCACCGCTCATTAAAGTCATGAATATGCACATATTCATGACTTTAATGAGCGGTACTGTGTGGCCCAGCTGTGCTTGGTACACATGTCTCCAGGAGAGTGCACAGATAAGGTAATTGTGAAGCCTGATATTCATTCACATCACACACTTCCAACACTGCCACTAGAGGGCAACTTAGACTATTTAAGTTAGTGTGACGTAGGAGTTCAGTAGAGTTCAGTTCAGTCTGAGGGAGAATCAGACCAGTTTCCTGTCTCAGGACAGAGCAGTTGAATCTTGGAGGGAGAGGAGAGAAGACTGATTCCTGACAGAGCTCAGGTAGTTCATTTGGTACTGAAGTGGAGGCTAGTACGAGTGGGAAGGAATCACTCTAGCCTAGTCAGAGCTACATTTGAATCTGAAGCTGCTACTCAGAACAAGCTGCCTGTGTTCCCTATGAACGTGGAAAGTAACTCTCAGAGCGAGCATGAAATCAGTTTGACAGAAGCTCCTGATAGCCACTCTGGACAGAGTCTTTGAAAGAAAGAAGGAAAGGGATTACAGCAGTTATAACACAGAGGCAACTGAGAACAGGTCAGTGAGCTTGGAAGAACAACTGACAACTACATCTACTGCTACCCGTGCTTATGTTAAGGGCATGAGCAGGGCGATAGGCGAGTGGAGAAAGAAGGACAAGTGACCAAGGTGACAGATCACCCTCACTTAATTAACCGGACACCGGGGTCCGAAGCATTGCTAGTACTTCACGTCTAGTAATAAGATACACCGGAATCCTTGCTGGACTTCAAGTCACAGAAGGTAGCCCTAAGCGTTGATACGTAACTGGAGTCAGGGAGAACAAGGACTTTTAGCTAGGCCAAGCTTAGAGGACTTCGTTCTTGCCAGCCTCTGAGCATCAGAGACAGAAAAGACTCTACCACAATGTCAGCCGGGCGAAGCTGCTATAGAAAGAGTTAAACTTGACTCCATGCAAGTTAGGACTCACATACACTTCAAGGAGAAAGGAGGCCTTAAACCTGCTCAGCAATCCCCTGAATGTGCATTCTCCACCCTGAGCAGCTTCCCGGGACATACCTGCCAACAACATCAGTAAAGGTATGGAAAGAGACTGAATTGTGTGTGTGTCAGGAGTCGAACCCAGTAGCTCTTGTCCACTGGCCAGCAGCTCTACCATCTGAGCTATTCTGCTGGCTGCAAAGTTCCTTGCTGAACCCAGATACCATTGACTGTTCTTCCTGATTGGCTACACCTAGTGCTCTCTTGATTGGGCCTCTGATTGCCAATTACACACCCTATATAAACCTGGCCCTGTGGGTGTGTCATTGCGAGATTATTGAGCTCCAAGCCTTTAGTCAAGCGTTTCCTGCTGATCCATTGCTACAAACACTGCTCTCCTGTGAACCGACCTCGGCCTGCCTTCTGACTACGCTCTCCGCCTGATCCATTGCTACAAACACTGCTCTCCTGTGTACCGACCTCCGGCTGCCACCTGACTACGTTATCTGCCTGCTCCTCTGTTACCGAACTGCCTTTCCTGTGTACCGACCTCCGGCTGCCACCTGACTACGTTATCTGCCTGCTCCTCTGTTACCGAACTGCCTTTCCTGTGTACCGACCTCCGGCTGCCACCTGACTACGTTATCCGCCTGATCCATTGCTACAAACACTGCTTTCCTGTGTACCGACCTCCGGCTGCCACCTGACTACGCTACCTGCCTCTGCTTCCCCTAGTGTTTGCAGTAACATCAGCTCCAACCCAGACGGGATCTTGACAGTGTGACTGACTTATTCTGCAACACCATTGACTTTGAGGGAACAGTCCCACCTGTGGGGGACTTAACATCTAGCTGCCTAATAACATCCCCTCAGAAGATTAACCCTGCAGCGCTGGTCTATCTGATCAGAAACCACAGGTGGCGTCACAAACTATTACTAAAATCCCCTGTAAATATCCCCCATTGTATGAGCGCCCAGGGCCACGGACCGAGCTCTGCTGCCAGTGACATCCCCCATAGCCCTGGTACCATGTGCGACTCATCTTTGGCGTCACGAACAGGATACGAAGCTTACTGGATGTGAGTCCTGTGTGCCTAGATTGAACTGTTTTGTGCAAAAAGACTGTTTGCTATTTTTGTGATTTTTGGCGCCATTTTCCACCATTTTGCCGCCATATTCGCGCCCTGAGGCGCTGGTGAAGAAGGTGGGCGTGCATTCGTGGGCGTGTACCCCCTGTGGCGCGAAAGTGATGGGCGCCCTGTCAAAATGCTACTATAATGTGAGAGCCTGCCCCACTGCTAAGGAGATCCGCCTCCTCTTCATTTTCTATGCCAAAAAGAGGAAGCGCAAATCCCGCCTCCACGGAAGAGACCAGATTGTTCCTGATGGAAAGCACAGTCTGGCCTGGAGAGAGATGGCGGAAGGACAGGAGACGCTGTGTGGAGGAGCGGCGGCGCGCAGGCCCCGTTCCCCAGAAAAGCTACTGCCTGTGCCGGAGCCGTCCCCAGTTCGGGACACTAACCAAACCATGAAAGAAGTGATGGAGGTGGAAGCGGTGTTAAGGGACCTGGCCTGACACCGAGAAGATATGGAGGAGCTGGAGAAAAAATGGCGTGCCCGGAAACAGCGGCTGCTGTGGGACGCAATGCTCTCTCCCCCAGGAACGCAGCCAGTACCTGTGCTCCCTGTGCCACCACCGCCAGCGGCTGAAGAGAAACCGGAGGCCGCCTCCAAAAGTGCTGATTCCGACTCCACCGATGAAGCGGCGGGAGAGAAGGAGGCTGAGGAGGCCCTGCCCGTTCCGGAGTACCAGCCAGGCCTGGAGGCCGCAGCGGAATGCTGATCCCCGGTAGGGACACCGGAGGAGACCCAGCCGTCAGTGTTGGAGAATGACTGGGAAGAGATGGAGCAGCGACAGCAGCAGGTTAGTGCGTCCCAACTGCGCCACTGCGCGCACCTGCATCGTGCTCTGCATCACAGCAGCAATGTGCACCAGCATCGCAACCAGCGTCCTCTTCCGCACCAAGATCATATCCAGCCTCATACCCTGCGACCCAACCTGCATCGCAATCCACGGTCGCTTCTGCACCGCAATCTGCAGCGTATCCCGTCTCGTACCCTGCGACCCACTCTGCATCGCAACCCACGACCACTTTTGCATCGCCACCTGCATCCTATTCGGAAGTACAACAGGGTTGTGCGTCCTATCCTGCAACGCAACCGGATGGTGCGACCACAGCTAGATCACAGCCCAAGCCTGCGTCCTCAATGGAAGATTTATACCTGCATGAGGCACCTGTTGAGCCCCTAGTGGATTGCACAAGGACTGTGTATACGCAAACCTTGATTGCAGGCCATGACTTGTGTGTTATGCGTTCAAAAGAACACCGCGTCGTTCCAGCCCCAGGAGTGGAAGACGTCATTGAAATCTGCAAAAGAGAAGAAGACCAGTAGGACCCAGACAGGGTTTACTGCCACTGTAAAAAGTTGAAGAAGTTGAAAATTTTGCACTTTATTGATATGTATGAAAATGTTTACATAATTTGATAAATGTGATGATGTTTGCATAGAATACCCCAGTTGGGTAAAGTGAGTCAATTGAAATGTGATTTCTTGAAAAGGTTTTATCAAAATACTGCGTGGCTGTGGACTGTGCCAGCCCAAAAACTTTCATTGTAAATAGTTCGCACTTCGGTGCCCCATCTTGGTTTTACACAAAGCCTTAACTACCTCTGAAGAAAAACCCGTATGGTGTGGCCTAGAGTGAGGTCTGCAGCTCAGAAGTCCTGCAGCCCACCCAGGACCCACGTGGGAGGTTTTTGGTGCGGGTCCTCCACAAGAATCTTGTCTTATATATTTATGTGAAAAAAAATGTTTTGATAATTTTCTACTGACCTATGTACAAATTGTAACGTTGAAGAGTCCTTACCTCCCGCAAGGGATGAGTTATATGTTAAATGTTGATGTTATATGCAAAACAAAAATATTTTCTTTTCTATTTCAGCCCGGGAGTGCTGAGTTTAACTAGGGGGGGATGTGTGGCCCAGCTGCGCTTGGTACACATGTCTCCAGGAGAGTGCACAGATAAGGTAATTGTGAAGCCTGATATTCATTCACATCACACACTTCCAACACTGCCACTAGAGGGCAACTTAGACTATTTAAGTTAGTGTGACGTAGGAGTTCAGTTCAGTCTGAGGGAGAATCAGACCAGTTTCCTGTCTCAGGACAGAGCAGTTGAATCTTGGAGGGAGAGGAGAGAAGACTGATTCCTGACAGAGCTCAGTTAGTTCATTTGGTACTGAAGTGGAGGCTAGTACGAGTGGGAAGGAATCACTCTAGCCTAGTCAGAGCTACATTTGAATCTGAAGCTGCTACTCAGAACAAGCTGCCTGTGTTCCCTATGAACGTGGAAAGTAACTCTCAGAGCGAGCATGAAATCAGTTTGACAGAAGCTCCTGATAGCCACTCTGGACAGAGTCTTTGAAAGAAAGAAGGAAAGGGATTACAGCAGTTATAACACCGAGGCAACTGAGAACAGGTCAGTGAGCTTGGAAGAACAACTGACAACTACATCTACTGCTACCCGTGCTTATGTTAAGGGCAAGAGCAGGGCGACAGGCGAGTGGAGAAAGAAAGGCAAGTGACCAAGGTGACAGATCACCCTCACTTAATTAACCGGACACCGGGGTCCGAAGCATTGCTAGTACTTCACGTCTAATAATAAGATACACCGGAATCCTTGCTGGACTTCAAGTCACAGAAGGTAGCCCTAAGCGTTGATACGTAACTGGAGTCAGGGAGAACAAGGACTTTTAGCTAGGCCAAGCTTAGAGGACTTCGTTCTTGCCAGCCTCTGAGCATCAGAGACAGAAAAGACTCTACCACAATGTCAGCCGGGCGAAGCTGCTATAGAAAGAGTTAAACTTGACTCCATGCAAGTTAGGACTCACATACACTTCAAGGAGAAAGGAGGCCTTAAACCTGCTCAGCAATCCCCTGAATGTGCATTCTCCACCCTGAGCAGCTTCCCGGGACATACCTGCCAACAACATCAGTAAAGGTATGGAAAGAGACTGAATTGTGTGTGACTGACTTATTCTGCAACACCATTGACTTTGAGGGAACAGTCCCACCTGTGGGGGACTTAACATCTAGCTGCCTAATAACATCCCCTCAGAAGATTAACCCTGCAGCGCTGGTCTATCTGATCAGAAACCACAGGTGGCGTCACAAACTATTACTAAAATCCCCTGTAAATATCCCCCATTGTATGAGCGCCCAGGGCCACGGACCGAACTCTGCTGCCAGTGACATCCCCCATAGCCCTGGTACCATGTGCGACTTAGTACCACGTGACCGCTGCAGGACTGAAGCGCTGCGGAGAGCGCCGGGAGAAGAGGAGAGGCTGCAGAGATGCGCGGCGGAGGGGTGAGTATAGTGATATTTACCTGTCTCTCGGTCCACCGCAGCGCGCTGCTCCCTCGGTCTGACTCCTCTGTTTGTGAATGATCAGGCAGAGGGCGCGATGACGTCGTTAGTGCGCGCCCCGCCCCTGCCTGATCATTCACAGCCAGAGGAGTCAGACCGAGGGAGCAGCGCAGCGGTGCAGAGAGGACAGGTAAATATCTCAGGTGCTGGGGTCCTGAGCGAGCGGTGACACCGGCACCTGTCCCCCATAGCGCGCTGCTGTCACCGCCTGCTCAGGACACCGGCACCTGGCCCCCAGCGACGAGAAGTGAGTATGTCATTTTTTTTTTTTGCAGCAGCATATGAGGCCTATACTATGGGGCATAATATGGAGCATATGGGGCATAATCTGGAGCATATGGGGGCATAATATGGAGCATATGGGGGCATAAGCTGTGGAACATATGAGGCATAATATGGAGCATATGGGGGCATAAGCTGTGGAACATATGGGGGCATAATCTGGAGCATATGGGGGCATAATCTGGAGCATATGGGGGCATAATATGGAGCATATGGGGGCATAAACTGTGGAACATATGGGGACATAAGCTGTGGAACATATGGGGGCATAATATAGAGCATATGGGGCATAAGCTGTGGAGCATATGGGCATAATCTGGAGCATATGGGGGCATAATAAGGAGCATATTGGGCATAATATGGAGCATATGGGGGCATAATATGGAGCATATGGGGGCATAAGCTGTGGAACATATGGGGCATAATCTGGAGCATATGGGGGCATAATATGGAGCATATGGGGGCATAAGCTGTGGAACATATGAGGCATAATATGGAGCATATGGGGGCATAAGCTGTGGAACATATGGGGGCATAATCTGGAGCATATGGGGGCATAATCTGGAGCATATGGGGGCATAATATGGAGCATATGGGGGCATAAACTGTGGAACATATGGGGACATAAGCTGTGGAACATATGGGGGCATAATATAGAGCATATGGGGCATAAGCTGTGGAGCATATGGGGCATAATCTGGAGCATATGGGGGCATAATAAGGAGCATATTGGGCATAATATGGAGCATATGGGGGCATAATATGGAGCATATGGGGGCATAAGCTGTGGAACATATGGGGCATAATCTGGAGCATATGGGGGCATAATATGGAGCATATGGGGGCACAATCTGTGGAACATATGGTGCATAATCTGGAGCATATGGGGCATAATCTGTGGAACATATGGGGCATAATCTGGAGCATATGGGGGCATAATCTGTGGATCATACGGGGGCATAATCTGTGGAATATATGGGGGCATAATCTGGAGCATATGGGGGCATAATCTGTGGAGCATATTGGGCATAATCTGTGGAGCATCATATGGGGGAATAATCATTTTTCACCCTAGGCTTATACGCGAGTCAATACGTTTTCCCAGTTTTTTGTGGCAAAATTAGGGGGGGTCGGCATATACACGGGTCGGCTTATACATGAGTATATACGGTAAATAAAATTCCTGTTGCTCTTAAAATAAATTCAGACCTTAAACTAGACCCAAAATTTAATTCAACACTGTTCCAAAAATCTAATAAATTTTGACGCTCTAACCCAGACCTCAACATTTAATCAGACGTCAAATCATAGCAAAATTGATATACAGTACAAACCAAAAGTTTGGACACACCTTCTCATTCAAAGATTCTTCTGTATTTTCATGACTATGAAAATTGTAGAATTACACTGAAGGCATCAAAACTATGAATTAACACATGTGGAATTATACATTACACTTTACAAAAAAGTGTGAAACAACTGAAAATATGTCTTATATTCTAGGTTCTTCAAAGTAGCCACCTTTTGCTTTGATTACTGCTTTGCACGCAGAAAAGGTGAACGGATGGACTCTACACGCCTGGTTCCCACCGTGAAGCATGGAGGAGGTGATGTGATGGTGTGGGGGTGCTTTGCTGGTGACACTGTTGGGGATTATTCATAATTGAAGCGGTGAGCGGTCTAGCTCACCCCAAACCATCTCGATTGGGTTCAGGTCTGGTGACTGTGGAGGCCAGGTCATCTGGCGTAGCACCCCAACACTCTCCTTCTTGGTCAAATTACCCTTACACAGCCTGGAGGTGTGTTTGGGGTCATTGTCCTGTTGAAAAATAAATGATGGTCCAACTAAACGCAAACCGGATGGAATAGCATGCTGCTGCAAGATGCTGAGGTAGCCATGCTGGTTCAGTATGCCTTCAATTTTGAATAAATCCCCAACAGTGTCACCAGCAAAGCACCCCCACACCATCACACCACCTCCTCCATGCTTCACGGTGGGAACCAGGCATGTAGAGTCCATCCGTTCACCTTTTCTGCGTGCAAAGCAGTAATCAAAGCAAAAGGTGGCTACTTTGAAGAACCTAGAATATAAGACATATTTTCAGTTGTTTCACACTTTTTTGTAAAGTGTAATGTATAATTCCACATGTGTTAATTCATAGTTTTGATGCCTTCAGTGTGATTCTACAATTTTCACAGTCATGAAAATACAGAAAAATCATTGAATGAGAAGGTGTGTCCAAACTTTTGGTCTGTACTGTAGACCCCAGTCCAAACCTCTAAATAAACCTCAATGCCCAAACTAGAGAATTTCAGCTTCTTTCAATTAAAAGACAAAGACATCTGAATCCGAAGCATAAGTTTATTTAATTGCTTGTCAGCAAGGAGACAAGTGCCCACTCAGTAGGTTGTGTGCTGCTAATACATTTTGATCAAACTTATATGGGCAATACAAGGAGTGACGAACATACTTACGGTAATTCTTAGGCTAATTCTTGTAGCAGGCTATGGATAGAATTGTGAAGACCCCTGGGGTCCACAGGAGCTGTTTACAGCTTCCCCACATTTCTCAGGACTTTAGCCTTGAGTGTGTCCATAGACCACAGAGAGAACACCTGTTATTTTCGGTGTTCTCCACTCACGATACTTCACTGCTTTTTGGTAAATATAGTTCTACAGTTTTAATCTGTATTTAAATGATAAATGATATACTTATTACAACATTTTTTATAACAGACCCCACAATTATTGCAGACCACAGACTCGAACCTTAAAATTAAACTCCAAACCCCTAATTTAAGTCAGACTCTTGACCAGACCTCAATATTAGTTCAGACCCTAAACTACACCGCAAAATGTTTCCAGAAACCAGAACTCCAACTTAATCCAGACCCTAAAATTAATTCAGATGGTAGAAAAGACCCCTAAATAAATTCAGACTCCAAGCAAGACCCAACTTTAAAGGGCTGGCCCGATAGTGCTTAATCACTTCACGGCCCAATATAGAATAAAATCTATCTATACTCACCTCCTGCAGTGGCACCGTTCCAGCAACGCTGCTATTCCTGGTCTCGTGACCACTGCAGACAATCATTTCGGACAACCTTCTTAACTTAATTCGAATCATAGCATTAGATACCAAAATTATTTCAGGCGGCGATTTTAATTCAAACCTCAGACCCCCAAAATAAACTGAGACCCTTGATCTATCCCAACCTACAATGCCCCTTCCCTTCCGGCATCCTCTGCTCTTATTGATATTGAATTAATTTACTTTTCGGGAACTTTCAGTTTTGTGTTTCTTGTTGTAATTCGCAGGATACACGGGTTATTGGGGTTGATATAGGGGCAGTAATTTAATAGAAACCCTAATAGTACATGACAGGGTCAGTGGCAGCACAATGGATGGGACATTGCAGGATGGATCCGATCTTGTCTCTCCAGATTCTCTCTCCACTTTATCTGTCATTTTGTGGATGACGAGTGCGACATTTCTAATACATATATACAGCGTCACATATAGGAACCTGGCACGGAGAGAGGATGCACATGACTGTATCTGCTGCCTCTTATCGCCACCATCGACCTCGGCAATTTACTGCCTCCTAATAGAAAATCTGCAACAGAAAATTTCATCTTAGCTGCAGGCAGGAAAATGGCAAAAATGAAATCAACACATGGAAACTGTGCTCCTGAGTCTGCTGCTCAGTCTACGTAACCTACAATAATCTTCTCTGTTCATGATATGGAATTTATCTGCACTATATGAAGAAAAGTGTGTGCCCTCTCCACTTCCCGGAACTTTTCTGACCTCCTTCTACATCCATAGTCATTATATGATTAAAGGGAATCTGTCACCCTAAATTGGCGGGATATTTAAATGATGGCAGTCAGGTCAGATGGGTGGTGTTTTGGGTACTTGCCTTAATATGTTGTTCGCCGCTGTCTCCATTATTTCTGGGAATTGTAGTTGTTGCCCTCCATATAACGCGCCTGTGCATTGCAATCTGCGGGCAAAGCATACTGCGCGTGCGCAGTTCAAGATTGCAATGCGCAGGCGCGTTATATGGAGGGCAACGACTACAATTCCCAGAAATAATGGAGACAGCGGCGAACAACATGTTAAGGCAAATACTCAAAACACCGCCCATCTGACCTGACTGCCATCATTTAAATATCCCGCCAATTTAGGTTGACAGATTCCCTTTAATATAATCACCAAATCCAGACTCCTCCATCAGAGAATTGTGATCCGTCACTACACAAAACAAGTCTCCTCCAGAGTCCAGTGGTGGCGGCTTGAGGCTAAGTGCACATGTTCAGGAAAATTCGCTTTTTTTCACGTTTTTTCCGCCATTTTCCGTGGTAAAAACTCGTCGAAAACGCAAGCATTAAGCATCTTATCATTTAGAATGAATTCCGCTATTTTTGTGCACATGGTGCGTTTTTTACCGTGAAAAAAACGCATCTCGGAAAAAGAACCGACATGTTCATTAATTTTGCGGAATTCTAGCGTTTTTCCCGCTATATTATTGACCTAGAAAGTTCAGGGAAAAATCGCTGTAAAAATGCGCAAAATCCGTGCAAAAAAACACGCGTTTTGCTCAGGAAAATTCTGCACAAATTCCTGACGTGTGCACTTAGCCTTACACCACTCCATCTGACGCTCCACATTGTGCTTGGTGATGTACGGCTGCATGCAGATGCTCGGCCATGAAGCTCCCTGGGGGGTGCGCAGAGTATGTGCTGATGTTATACTAGAGTAGATCTGGACTCTGCAGTGCGGTGGTAACTTTTCTGCCCTCTGCTCCTCAGCACTCGGCCCCCTGCTCTGTAGCATTACAGGGTCTCCACTTTGTGACTGAGTTGCTGTGGTTCTTACTTTTTCTCAATAATATCACTCACAGGTGATGGGGGGAAGATCAAGGTGGAAGAAATGTCATGGACGGACATGTTACACAGCCGCTCCTAGTACAGGACGGTGCTGGTATCAGTGAGCTCTGCACCACCGGCTGTTCTGTTCTGTAACACCGGAGTCATTTATGCAGTGGAGCAGAATGGCCATACATTACTTAGAACAGTGAGGATTAGTAGAGCTGAATATGTAAAATGGCAGTGGATCAGCAGAGCTGGTAGTACTAGATAAAGCAGTGCCAAATGTGCGGGCAGAACACAGGTACAGCAGAGTTGAACATGCAATCAGACATTTTGCTGTAGGAGTATGGGTAGCAAACAGGAATAGCAGAGCCTGGCAGGTTCCCTGATACATTAGAGTCAGGGGTCCGGACAACACAATGGAATAGCAGAGGCAAGAAGATTGGCAGGTACCTTCATTCAATGTGAACATCAGCAGGAAAAGCAGAGATAAGTTGGCAGTAAGGGGTGGAATCTGGATAGCACTCAGGAGAAGGTGAGTAATCAGGAAGAGCAAAGTCAGTGGAACGAGACTCCTGGAAAGCACATGTTTGGAGCGCGCAGAATAACTTGGGTTGGGGTGAATCTCAATTTTTTTTGCGAAATTCGAGTTAATTCTCTCATCTCTATCAACGACAGATTGGAACATTTCACGTTGTATCCCGACTGTGACTCACGTTTTATGAATTTGACGTTAATTACTGAACGTACAGATACAAAAATGTAAAAAAAAAATTCAGGATTTCAATCTTTGCCTTATGCTGCAAAACTAATGAGTGCAATTAATCCCAATGTTAACGAGCGTAAACCAGAGAATGTCTGACCTGCTAAGTGGAAGATATCAATGGCTTCTAACACATGTTGCACCTTGTTACTGGTCTCTTTACAGAAGCGCTAAACGGCCCTTTATAATGTTACATTTCGTTAATTAGTCTCTAGATACTCGAGAACTATGTGTCGTCCTCGGCTTGGAGACGTCCTCCACTCAGCTAGGCTCGGTATTTGAAGGTTTGTATTTGCATTTTACATACAGACATAAAATAGAAACCAAAAAAACTCAAAAAAAACTAAATTAACTTTTAATCCCAAAATAAAATTTTTCCTTCAGTTTTTGTATTGTTTATTTCGATGGCAGATTAATAGCCACATCCATAGAGCTGAACGACAATAAAAAAGTCTGAGGATTCTTAAAGTACTAAAGGCGTCACGCTCGCAGATTGGCGGTAGGATCATTAATATTTTAAAGGTGACATCATAAAATATTTACAACCTGTGAAATTAATGTAAACATTTTTATGTATCTGCATCTCCGACATGATTATCCGCGTTTCGTAGGCCTGGTTTTAATTAAAGCCATAAACAAAGCTGTTTTGTTTAACTTGTGCAGTCTATAAAAGTCGCCAGCTTCGGGCATTCATTGAATTTAACTTTTTGGAGTTAGTGAATATGCAAAAACCAAGAGTAATAACGCTGCAAGAAGGAAATCCATCATGGCCGACCCATTTTACTGTGTTACTAGGGTAAACTGATCATTTACATGTGAGCCCTGGATTATGCTAATTTTTACCCAGATTTGCATAGTGAGATAAAGGGGCGGAGCTAAACATTTTGCTCTCTTATAGCAGTGGAAGAGGTGGCAGAGGAGGCCGCCGTCAGCCAGAAATGGGGTTTATAAATAGCATTGGAAAGAAAATGCTATGGATATATCCACAGGTTCAATGTAGAGAATCAATTCTAAAACCAAATTCTAACAAAGTTTTGGGACTTTAAATGCATGCTTTTGAGGATTGGGAAGCATTAAAAAAGCAAAACAAACCCTCTCATACTCCCCTCTCCTCTGCCCATCACATATGAGTCCTGCTGCCACACAATCGCTTGTCTTTGGACTTCCTTTTGTTCCAGAACTCCGGTGCTGCTGTTCTTCACTACTTTGCATGCCGTCACTTAAGGTACGAGCACGTCTGTTGCTATCGGAGTGATTCGCTCCCTATGTGACCTCGAGTAGCGCATATCATAAATGTTAATAACGCATTTCACGTCTCGTGATGAGATGGAGATTTGTGAAGAACGGCAGAGCCGGGTGCCGGAAACGACAAGAGGAGAAAAGATAAAGGAATCAATGTCAGCACCAAGGATAGGAGACAGGGAGGAGAGTGTTGTGGAATGGTATGGCTAATACCATATCATGTGACAATGCGCATAAAACTCATCCATTCAGCTGTGACTTTCCTGCATGAAAAAGCCCCATTGGCTATAGAAATAATCTGGGGTCAGTTCAAATTTCACATCCACAGTAAATGATATTCAAATATTATCACCATAGGGTGCTCAAATATTATCACCATAGGGTGCTCAAATATTATTACCATAGAGTGCTCAAATAATATTACCATACAGTGCTCAAATAATATCACCATATAGTGCTCAAATATTATCACCATATAGTGCTCAAATATTATCACCATATAGTGCTCAAATATTATCACCATAGAGTGCTCAAATATCACCAGAGTGCTCAAATGATATCACCATAGAGTGCTCAAATGATATCACCGTAGAGTTCTCAAATGATATCACCGTAGAGTGCTCAAATGATATCACCGTAGAGTGCTCAAATCATATCACCATAGAGTGTTCAAATATTATCACCATATAGTGCTCAAATATTATCACCATATAGTGCTCAAATAATATCACCATATAGTGCTCAAATATTATCACCATATAGTGCTCAAATATTATCACCATATAGTGCTCAAATATTATCACCATATAGTGCTCAAATAATATCACCATAGAGTGCTCAAATATTATCACCATAGAGTGCTCAAATGATATCACCACAGAGTGCTCAAATGATATCACCATAGAGTGCTCAAATATTATCACCATAGAGTGCTCAAATAATATCACCATATAGTGCTCAAATAATATCACCATATAGTGCTCAAATATTATCACCATATAGTGCTCAAATATTATCACCATATAGTGCCCAAATAATATCACCATATAGTGCTCAAATATTATCACCATATAGTGCTCAAATATTATCACCATAGAGTGCTCAAATGATATCACCATAGAGTTCTCAAGTATTATCACCATAGGATGCTCAAACGATATCACCATAGAGTTCTCAAGTATTATCACCATAGGGTGCTCAAACGATATCACCATAGAGTGCTCAAATGATATCACTATAGAGTTCTCAAGTATTATCACCATAGAGTGCTCAAATAACATCAAAATAAAGTGCTAAAATATTATCATATCGTTCTTAAATAATATCACCATGTAGTACTCAAATAATACCACTATACAATGCTCAAATAATGTCATCATACAATGGTCAAATAATATCACCATATAGTGCTCAATTAATACTACTATATAATGCTCAAATAATACCATCTTACATTGCTTAAATACCACCATATAGTGCTCATATAATACTGCCATAAAATGCTTAAAAATATCATCATACAATGCTGAAATATTACTACCAAACAATGCTCACAGAAAACCATCATACAATGCTTACAGAATGCCATCATAGACTGTTCTAATAATACTGCTACACAGTGACCAAATATCCAATAATAATACTGATAGAATTAAGATTAGGCCGCCCATGACAATTATTGTAGCAGAAATTACCTCGGAAGCCAAAGGTGACAACTCCTACAAGTTACGGTAATGGTGTCATATTGGGCACACACAGATGAATATTTGTAACGATTTGCTACTTTCATCTTTCTTTGCCCTCTTCATTCGTTTTTTTTCTACATCCAACCTCTAAGTCGTGTTACCATCTGCCAGCTGTGAGCTTTACAACACCCCACTGTTTTACACCTAGCCACGCCAAGTACGAGGCTCCCGATTCGTCGGCACGGTTCTAGTATAGACGGTAATTGATTACAACTGCAACATTTACATTTTCATTAGTATATTAGACAACAACTACTAACAAGACTGCATAATTGCCTTTGTCTGATCGGCAGCCCATGACGGCTTGTTTAATACCGCTATATAATGAGCGTACGGTCTGAACGAGTCAGAGAGAGGCGGCCATTGCTGCCCAAAGTCCTTCTTGATACCATTAACTTATAAATAAACCATTATAAACTCCTCTTTACTTTCCCTCATACCCATAAAACTTTTCTCATATGGAAATACATTCAGGAATACAATCAGCAAAGCAGAGACTGGCCATCTGGCTCAGCTTTTGCAAACATCGATTTAGCCGGAGAAGGTTTTGTGGGACTCATTTAGTTTTATTCATTTAATTTGAAATGCATTAGATGGGATCAAGGCGTCTGCAAGAAGAACAGATGATTTGTGCATAGAAACGGGGAGGCAGCGAACGTCAGTGCGAGGAGATGAGTCTAACATCAATGAAAGGACAGAAATGGGGTGCGACAAGAGCAATGGAAACTCATCTGACTGCCACGGCAGATGTGGGGTCTTGGGGTTCACCACAATGATGGAAGACTTGATTATAGGAGTTATCACGGTTACAGTCACATACTGGAAATGGGGATTTTCTAAGCCATTGACTAAATTTGGGCGCAATGTCTTAGTGATCTCCTGGTTTTCATCCTTAACCCCCTCAAAAAGGTTTGGTGATGGGTTGGCTGCAGTAATGATGATGCAGTAGCCAGAAATGAAGTCAAGGGTTGTCACCAGGCAAGTGATATTGATGCAACAGGATGAGATAGGAGTGTAGACCGTGTCAGGCAGCTGGTGGCTGAGACATGGAGCCTTGTGGCTGCAACTCGTTTGGCGTTACAGTACCAACATGACACAAGACAGGAGCATGGTCAGCCTGAGCCAAGGATCAAAGCCAAAAGAAAACAAGTCCTAGTCTTGATCTCTGAAAAGTCAGGCAGCAGAGTAGTCAGTGGTAGGCTGAGGTCAGCGTCAAGGAGCAGATCAACAAGTCACAGTCAGCAGACAAATCCAAAGAGGTAAAGACAGTGGCTGAATTCAGGAACAGAGCTCCGTCATGGACAGGTGATCCAAAAAGAAGGTGACAGGCATGGAGGAAACTGAACTGACACTCAAGCAACTCATGAATGAGCTGCAATCTTTGATGACATCTGTAACGCAAGAAGCGCAGCACTGAGGAGTTAATAAACTCAAGATGGAAGAGGAGGGTGTGGACACAAGCCCAAGATAAAGTAGGTTTCATAACATTCTCTCAAGATGCTTCAAGGATCATATCTGCCAATGTCATCTGTGGTGCACAGCCAGAGTAACTACACAGCATGTGACAGGAAGGAATGGGTCACAACAAGGAGAAGAACTAAAGTCAAAGAACATTGCTGAGATCAAGAATAAGGAAAAAGCCAATAGACAAAGCCAGGTAGGCACCTAAACCCCGATGCAATGCCTGACAAGACGACTTCATGTTCAATGAGCCAATTGGCCTGGTGTCATTCTGTTGTGTAGATGGTTGCCTTGGCTTAGTAGGTAAGTTTGCGCCTGATTGAGCAGCTCCAAGGGGGAATCCAGGAGCCAGAACAGGGGAGAGAAAAAGTCCAATAGTTGAGAAAAAAGCCAAATCAAAAACTTGATCTGGCACGCCAACAGAGGGATACTTCATTTATGCGGACCAAGGGAAGGTTAATAAGGTTAAGTATCCTCTACCTCTTTAGGTTTGTCCAGTTTAGTTTACTCAGGAGTAAAATTATTCTTTGGGTCCCTACAAAGTCCAAGAGTACATGGCTAATGACCATCTTTAGGGCTGTATGAATGCAGAGACTTATTGGGGGAGATTACTATACAGTGGGGAAAATAAGTATTTTATATAAATTATTAATACACTTCTGATTTTGCAAGTTTTCCCACCTACAAATAATGGAGAGGTCTGTAATTTTTATCGTAGGTACACTTCACCTGTGAGATACAGAATCTAAAAATAAAAACCAGAAAATCACATTGTATGATTATTACATAATTCATTTGCATTTTATTGCATAAAAAAAGTATTTGATCACTGACCAACCAGCAAGAATTCTGGCTCTCACAGACCTGTTAGTTTTTCTGTAAGAAGTCCTCCTATTCTGCACTCAATACCTGTATTAATTGCACCTGTTTGAACTCGATACTAGTGTTGAGCGATACGATAATGCAAATATCGGCTATTGGCCGATATTAGCTCTATCGGCCTTTCGATAATTCGTTTCGATATTTTCGTCTTATCGAATACCGGAATCGGAAGTTCCCATAATTCTTTGCGAGGCAATGTGATTTTAGTCAGCCAATGAGGAATCCTAAGAAGTGTGGGCACATCCTGTACTGCTGCGGTCATGTTAACTAATGGCATGGCTGTGATTGGATGCTGAAATGATGTCAGAATGCACTATAAAAGGCGCCGCCGCCATTTTAGCGTCACTGTGCTGTGAATTCAGTAAGAGACAGAACGCTGCTGTGCTGACTCTGAGGGACAGTTAGAGATTGCGATTTAGTGTACTGTGCTGTAGGCAGGCTAGCACCAACCGCTGTGTAAAGCTTCCTTTTGCCTGCAGTGTTGTTTTAACAGCTCTGCAAGGTGTGTGTGAGTGCAGGTGACGCTGCAGTTTGCTCTGCATGCAACGCTGTCTGTAGGCATCTGCACATGTCACTCACAGACTATTTTTTTTTTCCTTCAGTGTAATTCTTGCAGCTCCATGCAATTTAACTATTAGTGTGACGCGCTTCCATCCGTATACAATACATTGGTTGCAAACACTATAGAAGTAGACAAAGGAGTAGCCTTTCACAGATTGTGGACAGTTGTGTTTCAGTGTTCACTTCAGTCTGTGTTTTTTATTTTTTGAGTGCACATCACGCTCCAGTTACTTGTTCAAGCACTGCTGCTTGTACTCTGCTGAGCGTGTCTCAGTGCCTCATCCTTTTCATTTCTCTCCAATTGGTTCTGCTCCATTCCATTTAAAATAAATATAATCTATTAGTGTGACGCGCTTCCATCCGTATCCAATACATTGGTTGCAAACACTATAGAAGTAGACAAAGGAGTAGCCTTTCACAGATTGTGAACAGTTGTGTTTCAGTGTTCACTTCAGTCTCTGCGTAATAACCACACTTAGGCCTTATAACTTTTCTGACTTTCTTTATCAATCTACCAAGATGAAGAAGTCAGTGAGTAAGGCACGTGGTCGTGGCCGTGGAGTTTCAGCAGGGAGAGGACGTGGGGATTCTGTGTCTGCTGCCGCCCTCAGTGACACAGCATCCACCATTTATCCCTGTGAGCGTTCCTTTATGCGCACTTTGGTAGGAGCTCGGCGTGCCCCCCTGCTGCGGGAAGAACAAATTGAAGCCGTTGTTGGTTGGATGGCAGCCAATGCATCGACTTCAATTCCTTCCACCTCCTCTCAGGAACACAACACTGTTGAGCAACCATCTGTCTGTTCACCGCCTGTCAAATTGCCCAGGCAGTCAGAGAGTTCTGTACAGGAGCCAGCTGAGTCTCTGCTTCTGTTCTCAGAATCTGTTGGCTCGCAAACACGGGCACAGGCAAGCAGCATTCTGCAATTTGAAGAAGAGGGAGTATGCAGTGATGCGCAACAGCTGTGTCTCTCTCAATCTGAAAAGGCGGGTGAGCCAGTGCCGATGGACAGCACACCGCAGAACGCATCTTATGATGATGATGAGACTCAGGTGCCAGGTTTTGTGGAGCATGGTGCTGCCCAGACCATCCAACAGCAGCAGGTGTTGGAAGAGGGTAGTGGAGATGATGAAGTCCGAGACCCAACATGGCGTGAGCAACAGGAAGGTGGTGGGAGCAGCTCTGAGGAAGAGATTGTCCCAACGGTACAAAGAGGAGGGAGAGGTAGGCTGCAGACTCGCTTGCCTGTAGCCTCCAGTTTGGCACCTGTTGGGAGCAGTTCTCTTAGAACTGTCAAAATTGGCGCTCCCATGACTTGCACTGCGTGGTCCTTTTTTGACAGACTTGTACATGATATTTGCTATGTTCAATGCAAGCTGTGTAAGCAAAAAGTTAAAAGAGGTAAAAATAGCAGGAACCTGAATACCACAAATATGTGGACACATGTACGGACAAAGCACGTAGCTGAGTTCCAAAGACACACTGGAGATGTAGGCCAACCTACAGCAGCACCTACATCTTTAGGTCATGTTCGAGCCTCTACCTCCAGCTCTCACACACCTGTTTCGGCTTCCTCACAGGATCTCCATGGAAGAACCTCGGTCACTGTTGTCCATAGAGAAACTGTTATTCCACCCACTGCAGCAAGTTCACAGTCATCGTCACACTCCCAGAACAAAAAACAGCCATCGGTAACACAGGCATGGGATAAAAGACGGCCATACTCGGCAAACCATCCACGAGCACAGGCTCTGAATGCTGGCCTTGCAAAACTCCTGTCCCTTGAAATGCTGTCATTCAGGCTGGTGGAGACTGACAGTTTCAGGAACTTTATGGCATTGGCAGTCCCACAATATAATGTGCCAAGCCGATTTTATTTCAGCAGGCAAGCTGTCCCTGCTCTGCAAAAACATGTCGAGGGAAACATTAAACATGCGCTACTAAACGCCGTCAGTAGCAGGGTCCACCTGACCACCGATGCATGGACCAGTACCCATGGCCAGGGACGATACCTTTCCCTCACTGCCCATTGGGTCAATGTTGTGGAGCCGGGTACAGATCTTGCCAGTGGCGCTGTACGTGTTCTGCCAACTCCAAGGATTGCAGGAATCCAGTCTGTGCACATTGATTCCTCCTCCTACTCCAGTTCCTCAGAATCATCGCTGCACGAGCCGTCACAGTATGCCTCCACATGGACCCGTGAACGCTTACCTGTTGCGACCGATATGAGCACAGCCGTGGCCAAACGTCAACAGGCCGTACTGAAATTAATTCCCATGGGGAATCGAAGCCACACAGCGCAGGAGCTCTGGGATGCCATCAAGCAGGAGAGCGATGTGTGGTTTTTGTCAGCTAATCTCCAGCCAGGCTTGGTAGTGTGTGACAATGGCCGAAATCTGGTGGCAGCTCTGGGCCTTGGCAACCTCACTCACATACCATGTCTGGCACATGTGCTGAACTTGGTCGTGCAGAGTTTTTTGAGGGACTATCCGGATCTTGATGCACTGCTGCACAAGGTCCGCCTAGAGTGCGCTCACTTGCGACGTTCCAGCATGGCCAGATCGCGCATTGCAGCTCTGCAAGTCAGATTTCGCCTTCCTGAACATCGCATCATATGTGACGTACCCACCAGGTGGAATTCCACGTTACATATGTTGGAGCGGTTGTGTGAGCAGCAGCCAGCAGTAATGGAGTATCAGCTGCAACAGGCCAATCAACTCGCAATTTGCGCCGTTCACACTTCACCACTACTGAGTGGGCCTCTATGAAGGACATCTGCGACGTTTTGCGGGCGTTTGATGTCTCAATGCGGATGGCGAGTGCAGATGATGCACTAGTCAGCATGACTGTCCCCCTTATCTGCCTGCTTCAGAAATCACTGAAAGCACTAAAGGAAGAGGTTTTGGAAGAGGTGGAGGATGAGGAGTCACAAATTCAATTACCTTCAGGACAGTCAGCGCAACGTGGTTCCTCACAAAGGGCTGGGCAGGGCTCACTTTGTGAGGAGGATGAGGAGGAGGAGGAGTCAATGGAGGAGGAAGAAATCCCTACAGAGGGAGGTACACAACGCTCTAGTCAGTATGTAGAGCGAGGGTGGGGTGATGCAGAGGAGACAGAGATGACGCCTCTTCCAGAGGACAGCCTTTGTTGGCCAGTTGGGAGTCTGCAGCACATGGTTGATTTCATGCTTCAGTGCCTGAGAAACGACCGCCGCATCGCCCACATTCTCACCACGTCAGATTATTGGGTGTACACCCTCCTAGACCCTCGCTACCGGGACAATTTACAAACCCTCATCACACCGGTGAACCGGGACCGTAAAATGCAGGAGTACCAAGACACACTGGTGCAATCCATACTGTTGTACATTCCAGCCGAGAGAGGTGCTGCTGCTGCTGCTACTGCTTTACAAAGCAGCTCTGTGCGTCGAGGCAGTGTAGACACCTCTACAACAAGAGGGATCAGAAGCAGCGCCTCTGCACAGGGCAAGAACTGTATGTTACAAATGTGGCAAAGTTTTGTGACAGCGCCAGCAAGGTCTACACCATCCGAGACGGCTCCAGTCACCAGGAAGAAACGTTTCCGTAAGATGGTGACAGACTACTTGGCTTTCCCTCTAAGTGTACTCCCAGATGCCTCTTCCCCTTTCAAATTTTGGGTCTCTAAGTTGGATACATGGCCAGAGCTTAGCCAGTATGCATTGGAGGTGCTGGCTTGCCCTGCTGCCAGTGTATTATCTGAGCGTGTCTTTAGTGCTGCAGGTGGTGTAGTAACAGACCGTCGCATGCGACTATCCTCAGAGAATGTAGACCGGCTTACTTTTCTGAAAATGAACAAGGCATGGATCTCACCTGAATTTGCCTGTCCGTTTTCAGATTAAATAACTGTTTGGCAACGTTTTCCATGTCTCCTGTTATGTTCATCTTTCTACCACCTGAACTCTACTCCCTGGGCTACAACACCGCCATTTGTTGCTCGTAAGTAATTGGCAGGGGTACTGACTCCTGGCCAGCCTGGTTACAGCACGACAGCTGTTTCCTGGCAGTGTGAACGTCAATTATCCTCCAATAAGTTGTGCTGTCGTGTTGCATTCGGGTTAGCCGACTCTATGGTGCCTGCAGTTTAGGTGATTCCTATGTGTGTTGTGGGATATGTAAATAAAGGCGGTTTCCATTGTGACAATAGGATAAGCACCCACTGTAGGACTGTGTGATTCGGTAACTGCGGACAGCTTGCGTCCTGTCAACTTACATTTTCATGGGTGCGTTCTTCTACCCGTCCGGGGTCCAGTACCGTCAAGTGGCTCTCCCCAGTGCCTTTGGCCTAGGTGCCTCCATCTCCGTATCCGAGTTCCAGCAACGTCTGCTGGTCCTTGGTAGTGCTTTGGAGCACAGGTACCTCCTGCTTAGTAACCGTGTCACAGTAACGTCAGCTGGTACTCGGTTGTGACATTGCCTCTTTTCCTTCTGCTACCCGTCCGGGGTCCAGTACCGTCAAGTGGTTCTCCCCAGTGCCTTTGGCCTAGGTGCCTCCATCTCCGTATCCGAGTTCCAGCAACGTCTGCTGGTCCTTGGTAGTGCTTTGGAGCACAGGTACCTCCTGCTTAGTAACCGTGTCACAGTAACGTCAGCTGGTACTCGGTTGTGACATTGCCTCTTTTCCTTCTGCTACCCGTCCGGGGTCCAGTACCGTCAAGTGGTTCTCCCCAGTGCCTTTGGCCTAGGTGCCTCCATCTCCGTATCCGAGTTCCAGCAACGTCTACTGGTCCTTGGTAGTGCTTTGGAGCACAGGTACCTCCTGCTTAGTAACCGTGTCACAGTAACGTCAGCTGGTACTCGGTTGTGACATTGCCTTTTTTCCTTCTGCTACCCGTCCGGGGTCCAGCACAGTCAGCTGGTCCTCGTTACTTCCATTGTCTCTTGCTCCATCTGATACCCGTCAGGGTTCCAGTAACGTCAGCTGTTTCTCGGAAATTAGACGACATTAAAGACCACCCAGAAGAAGATGACGACAACAAGGACGACGAGCATGAAGCCAACCAGCCTGAACACCATCACAAAGAAAAAATAAAAGATTACCCAGAAGAAGATCACCAACAGGACAAAGAAGGTTAAGACAAACTACAAGATACAGAACAAGAGACAGAAGAACAATAAGCAAAAGATCAAAAAGCAGAAGAACATGAAGTATAAGACCAAAATGAAGAGCAAAATATATGCTCTAAATTCTAAGCAGAAGAAGACTAAGCAGTGTATGGGGGTGAGTCCGTTCCTCCTCGTGGTGCCCCTGGAAAATGCCTGCTGCTGCAGGCTAAACTGAACACGGACAAATACTGTTGTAATTTAAATCTTTTGTGACAGCAAGAACGGAAGGATGAACAATTCATACTTTTACAGATTACAAGTACAGGAATCTCTGTCACAAATAAGAATATGATGAAGAAGATGAAGAGGAAGAAGATGAAGAATTTGAATATGAAGAAGATTAATTAGTTTAATAATAACAATATGAGTAATGTAAACAAAAACATGAATAGCAAGAAGTTTAAGAAGAAGATTAAGAAGGTGAAGATGAAGAATAATTTGATGAGAAAGATGATGCTGCTGCTGAAGATTATGAAGGAGAAAGTGTGGCACTGGCAAAAGTTAAAAGGTGAAGAGCATGGAAGTTGTGAAACACACATATTTGCCAAAATAGAAAAAAGGTTAACAACATTGTCAATTTGTTAGTCAATCCAAACGTATTTCCAAAAAAAAATATATTAATGCTATTCCAATGCATTGGGTTAAACATGTATGCCTTTATTGTCTCCTCAACCTCCCCCAATACATTCTACATTAGTCTTTGTTGTTTTCCTTCATGTACAATTAACCAACAAGGCAAGAATGGTTTTTTTTAATTTCGATATTTTGTTCCCATAGACTTACATTGGACTTCCGCAATCGGAATCGGATATCGACGATATTTAGTGCTATCGGCGATACAATTTCTATACGATATTTTTAGATATCGAGCAATATCGCTCAACACTACTCGATACCTGTATAAAAGACACCTGTCCACACACTTAATCACACTCCAACCTCTCCACCATGGCCAAGACCAAAGAGCTGTCTAAGGACACCAGGGACAAAACTGTAGACCTGCACAAGGCTGGGGTGGGCTACAGGACAATAGGTAAGCAGCTTTGTGAGAAGGCAGCAACTGTTGGCACAATTATTAGAAAATGGAAGACACACAAGATGACGGTCACTCTTCCATTGTCTGGGGCTCCATGCAAGATCTCGCCTTGTGGGGTAAGGATGATTCTGAGAAAGATCAGGAATCAGCCCATAACTACACGGGAGGACCTGGTTAATGACCTGAAGAGAGCTGGGACCACAGTCTCAAACATTACCATTAGTAACACACTACTCTGTCTTGGATTAAAATCCTGCAGGGCACGCAAGGTCCCCCTGCTCACACCAGCACATGTCCAGGCCCATTTGAAAGTCGCCAATGACCATCTTAATGATCCAGATGAGTCTTCGGAGACGGTCATGTGGTTAGATGAGACCAAAATAGAACATATGGGTATCAACTCCACTTGCCGTGTTTGGAGGAAGAAGAAGGATCAGTACAACCCCAAGAACACCATCCCAACCATGAAGTATGGTGGGGGAAACATCATACTTTTCTGGTGCTTTTCTGCAAAGGGGACAGGACGACTGCACCGTATTGAAGGATGGATGGGGTCATGTATAGCGACATTTTGGCCAACAACCTCTTTCTCTCAGTAAGAGCATTTAAGATGAGTCATGGCTGGGTCTTCCAGCATGACACTGACCTGAAACACACAGCCAGGACAACTGAGTGGCTCCGTAAGAAGCATTTCAAGATCCTGGAGTGGCTTAGCCAGTCTCCACACCTGAACCCAATAGGAAATCTTTGGAGGGAGCTGAAACTCAATGTTACCCAATGACAGCCCTGAAACCTGAAAGATCTGGAGAAGATCTGTATGGAGGAGTGGGCCAAAATCCCTGCTGCAGTGTGTGCAAACTTGGACAAGAAGTACAGGAAACGTCTGACCTCTGTAATTGCAAACAAAGGTTTCTGGACCAAATATTAAGTTCTGTTTTTCTATTGTATCAAATACTTATTTTATGCAATAAAATGCAAATTAATATTATTTAGCGTATTGGAATAAAATATAACTTTTAATATATAGATTAAAAATTGAAAAATTCGAAAAGACAAAGAACAAACAAAATCAAGTGCAAGGTGCTGAAAAGAATAGGGCAAGACAACCCAGTGGGGCATACATTACCAGGGGTAACTCAATAGCTAACTTCAGGGTTATGGGACCCTAGACCCTTTAGCTACACCCTGAATATGGCAAATTGGTACTCTCTATACCTGATACCTAATGTTAATTTTATACAATATCTTAAAGAGAGACTGGTCCACAGCCATTTTCAGGGTCTTAGGAACCCATCCTGGCTTGGCTCACCACCTGTGGGTTGCCACAGACGTGGTAGATGTAAAGCATGTGGATCTATCACTCTTGGGAAGGTATTCAAAAGTAATATTATGGGCAAAACGTACTCCATTAGACAGTTCATCAATTGCCAAACAAAGGGCATTGTATATAAAGCGGCATGCGAGTGCGGTATGGAATATATTGGAAAAACAAGGAGGGAATTCCGCAGGAGAGTAGGGGAACACATGCGTGATATTGCCAATGAAAGGTATACTGCAATAGCAAATCACATCAATGTAAAATCGCAAGAACACGGGATGCAGTGACCGACTAGGAGGCAGAGCAAGGGTTAACGTGAGATTTATTTAACTGAATGCTCCACGCAGGGAGAAAATAGGGTAAAAATGT
>JARQOD010006000.1:0-45122 GCA_033576555.1 Oophaga sylvatica | reverse complement strand
TTAGCACTTGTTGGCCCTTTTGCCTTCACTCTGCGGTCCAGCTCACCCCAAACCATCTCGATTGGGTTTAGGTCTGGTGACTGTGGAGGCCAGGTCATCTGGCGTAGCACCCCATCACTCTCCTTCTTGGTCAGATAGCCCTTACACAGCCTGGAGGTGTGTTTGGGGTCATTGTCCTGTTGAAAAATAAATGATGATACAACTAAACGCAAACCGGATGGAATAGCATGCCGCTGCAAGATGCTGTGGTAGCCATGCTGGTTCAGTATGCCTTCAATTTTGAATGAATCCCCAACAGTGTCACCAGCAAAGCACCCCCACACCATCACACCTCCTCCTCCATGCTTCAAGGTGGGAACCAGGCATGTAGAGTCCATTGGTTCACCTTTTCTGCGTCGCACAAAGACACGGTGGTTGGAACCAAAGATCTCAAATTTGGACTCATCAGACCAAAGCACAGATTTCCACTGGTCTAATGTCCATTCCTTGTGTTCTTTAGCCCAAACAAGTCTCTTATGCTTGTTGCCTGTCCTTAGCAGTGGTTTCCTAGCAGCTATTTTACCATGAATGCCTGCTGCACAAAGTCTCCTCTTAACAGTTGTTGTAGAGATGTGTCTGCTGCTAGAGCTCTGTGTGGCATTGACCTGGTCTCTAATCTGAGCTGCTGTAAAACTGCGATTTTTGAGGCTGGTGACTCGGATAAACTTATCCTCAGAAGCAGAGGTGACTCTTGGTCTTCCTTTCCTGGGGCGGTCCTCATGTGAGCCAGTTTCTTTGTAGCGCTTGATGGTTTTTGCAACTGCACTTGGGACACTTTCAAAGTTTTCCCAATTTTTCGGACTGACTGACCTTCATTTCTTAAAGTAATGATGGCCACTCGTTTTTCTTTACTTACCTGCTTTTTTCTTGCCATAATACAAATTCTAACAGTCTATTCAGTAGAACTATCAGCTGTGTATCCACCAGACTTCTGCACAACACAACTGATGGTCCCAACCCCATTTATAAGGCCAGAAATCCCACTTATTAAACCTGACAGGGCACACCTGTGAAGTGAAAACCATTCCCGGTGACTACCTCTTGAAGCTCATCAAGAGAATGCCAAGAGTGTGCAAAGCAGTCATCAAAGCAAAAGGTGGCTACTTTGAAGAACCTAGAATATAAGACATATTTTCAGTTGTTTCACACTTTTTTGTTAAGTATATAATTCCACATGTGTTAATTTATAGTTTTGATGCCTTCAGTGTGAATGTACAATTTTCATAGTCATGAAAATACAGAAAAATCTTTAAATGAGAAGGTGTGTCCAAACTTTTGGTCTGTACTGTATACAAACAGTTTGTAAGGTTCTATGTATATATTCCTGAAACTCAGTTTGTTCGTCAGCCATTTTACTTTCTGTCTTGCTGCAGCTATCTGTAAGGTTCTGTGTACATGTTCCTGAAACTCAGTTTGTTCGTCAGCCATTTTACTTTCTGTCTTGCTGCAGCTATCTTGCCCTCAGTCAAAATGGAGTTTCCAGCTTGCATGTTCCCGCCCTGATTCTCTCCTTTTGCTTCTTAAGCAGCCACAGCTGAGCAATCAGTGCTTCAGAATCTAGCCTGCAGTGAACCTGTGACCTGACTCCTAAAGCCTTGGACCTTGTACTCCAGCTATTCCTACTGAGGAACTCTGAAGCACTTGTGGACTCTGAACCCTGCTCTTTGAAAGACCCACGTTTGCATGGACTTACGGTAACAGAGAAGAAGATTCTGAACCTGTTGTGGAGAGTGATTGCTGAGCTTAGATTACTCTGGCCTGCTGTGTCTCCTGCTTCTGTGTCTGCAAACTGTGTGACTATTTTTGCCAACTTGTATGAAGTAATACAAGACTTTCTATATCAAACCTGTGTCTCATGTATTTTCATCGCACCCAAGCACAAGACGCTATATGAACTGTACTACATACATTACAAGATTCTGAAGCCAAAACGTTAGTGTCTGCTGGGTCTGGAAAGGCTGTGTCTGCTGTAACTGTGGATATCGGATGTCCGGTCGTACTTTCTGTGATGACAGTGGTTGTGACTTCTCACAACCATTCCAGGTGAGCAATTCCCTTAAGTGTTTTTTTTTTTGCAGTGTTACCACAGGTAAACACTATTGTTTTTTTTTTTCCTTTCTTTTCTCTTTTTGTCTGCTGTAACTCTGGATATCAGATGTCTGGTTGAAACTTTCTGTGATGATAGTGGTTGTGACTTCTCACAACCATTCCAGGTGAGCAGTTCCCTTAATTTTTTTTCTCTCTGCAGTGTTACCACAGGTAAACACTATTGTTTTTTTTTTTCTCCTCTCCTTCCAGTACTCCTGTCTTAAAAGATCTGGAAAATGGAGGCCCGCATAAAGGAACTTTGCGGAGTGACTGATAATATCCTTGCAGATTTGCAGAATATAAAGACCCGTTTTTCAAGCCTACAGGACCTCACTAATCACAATTTGCAAGTGTTTGGACAGACTGCCCAGGATTTGCGAGCCAGGATTGAGGTTCTAGAAGAGCGAGTCCAGGCTCCTGCCGTAGCCCCGAGTTCTGGGATTCCCAAGTTGCCCCCTTTTCGTTTTGGCGGTGAACGTGAGAAATTCAGGGGATTTATTAATCAATGCAATCTTTTTTTTTCTGCACATGCTTCACAATTTCCCACTGAACGATCTAAGGTGCTTACTATAATTATGTTGCTTACCAACAAGGCTTTGATGTGGGCAAACCCTCTGATTGAGACTGAGGATGATTGTTTGAATCACCTTGATGCTTTTATTTCAGCCATGGGGCAGGTGTTTGATGACCCCAATCGAGGTGCAACAGCTGAAGCAGCCATGTTAGCTTTGCGCCAAGGTAAGCACTCGGTAGCTGAATATGCCTTGGATTTCAGGAGATGGGCCCTTGATACCACCTGGGACAGTTCCGCCAAAAAATCTATTTTTCGAAAGGGGTTATCTCCACTGATTAAGGATGAACTTGCTCGTGCCGACCCTCCCACTGCGTTAGGTGACTTTATTAACTACTGCATCCGTATTGATACTCGTCTGACTGAACGCAGGCAAGAGAGATGGTTCGAAAGCAATCGCACTAACCTTTTCCTACCTTCCTCTCCAGCTAAGGAACCTTTGAGTAGGATTACACGGGAACCTGAACCTGAACCCATGCAGGTAGACTCTTTACAACGACGGGTTAGTGATGCACGCAAGGAACATCGTTTTAAGGAAAATCTATGTTTCTATTGTGGTAAGTCAGGGCACTTCATTATAAACTGCCCCAGCCGTTCTCGTAAGACTACTGCAGCACTCATTCATTGTGAGTGTTGCGAGAGGGGATCTGTCAGGTCCGAGCCTCAGGCTCCAGAGAGATCTGCAGCAACAGATCTTGATTTCTCGGACTTAAACTCCGTTACCTCTGAGGACGTTGACTGTGTAAACGCTGCCATTTTTCAAGTTTCCTCATCGGTGTCCCAGCTGAGTTGTAAGAAAAACAATTCTCATTGCTTTCTTTCCATCAAACTCTGGGTTGACTCAGCTTGGGTGTCTAGCTCTGCTATGATCGACTCAGGGGCAAGTGGAAATTTTATGGATGTCTCCTTTGCTCTGAAACAGGGGATACGTTCAGTGAAGAAGGCTACTCCAGTACAGATGGAAACTGTGGATGGCTCCCTGCTGACCTCTGGACCAGTGGATCAGGAAACAGAGCCTTTGAGGGTTCTTATGGGTAAAGATCATCAAGAGAAACTGTCCTTTATGCTTATCTCTTCTCCCCACTTTCCCATTATTCTAGGGCTACCATGGCTGCAGGCTCAGAATCCTACCATTAACTGGGAGACCAAGGAATTACACTTTCCAGAGAAACAGATGAGTCCAAAAGTTTCAGCTTGCTCTGTTCCTAAAGGAACCATGTCAGTCCCTGAACTACCAGCTGTATACCAGGACTATGTGGATTTATGTGACAAGAAGAACGCTGACCAGCTTCCTCCTCACCGTCCATATGATTGTCCAATTGAATTATTGCCTGGAGCAGAGATACCTTTTGGTAAGATCTACCCCCTGGCGGGGCCCGAGCTAAAGGCTTTAAAGGATTACATAGACGAAAATCTAGCCAAGGGCTTCATACGCCCCTCTTCATCTCCTGCAGGTGCACCCATCTTCTTTGTAAAGAAGAAAGATGGATCTCTGAGACCATGCGTAGACTATAGGGAACTCAATAAGGTTACTATTAGAAACCGTTATCCATTGCCTTTAATCCCTGAGTTATTGGAGAGAGTGCGACATGCCAAAATTTTCTCTAAACTAGATCTTCGTGGGGCCTATAACTTAGTCCGTATTAGACCTGGGGATGAATGGAAGACTGCATTCAGGTCACGCTATGGACACTTTGAATATCTAGTTATGCCTTTTGGTCTGAGTACCGCCCCAGCCACTTTCCAACACTTGGTGAATGACATCTTCAGGGATCTCCTAGATACATTCGTGGTAATTTATTTGGATGATATTCTAATTTTTTCTAACTCCACAGAGGAACATCATGGACATGTGAGAATGGTCTTGGAACGTCTAAGACAAAATCATCTTTACATCAAACTTGAAAAGTGTGAATTCCATAGGACCGAAATTCAATTTCTGGGGTATGTACTGTCTACACAAGGAATTAGTATGGATGGAAGCAAAACCCAAGCCATCAAGGATTGGCCAAGTCCTAGAAATGTGAAGGAGGTACAGCGCTTCATCGGGTTTGCCAACTTCTATAGACGTTTCATTAGAAATTTCTCTGAGGTAGTGTCACCTATCACCCAACTTACCCGGAAAGAGTCTAGGTTCTCCTGGACTCCCCAAGCCCAGGAAGCATTTTCCCGTCTAAAAGATAAATTTACCACTGCACCTATCCTAGTACATCCCAACCCCGAGCTTGCCTTCATAATAGAGGTGGATGCTTCAGACTGTGCCGTTGGAGCTATACTCTCTCAGAGAACAGGTGAGAAGAATGTCTTGCATCCCTGTGCCTTCTTTTCCCAGCAGTTGTCTTCGGCTGAGAGGAACTACGATGTGGGCAATAGAGAGTTGTTGGCCATTATTGCCGCCTTCAAAGAATGGAGACACCTTCTTCAGGAGCTGCACAGCAAATAGTCGTCCTGACAGATCATCGTAACCTTGAGTTTATCAGGTCGGCTAAGTGCCTGACTCCTCGCCAGGCTCGCTGGAATCTTTTCTTAAACCAATTTAATTTTATCATTTCTTATAGACCAGGATCGCGCAATGGAAAGGCTGATGCACTCTCTAGGATTTACTCAGCAGAGACACGTCCAATTACTCCTCCTAAGACTATTCTTCCTGACTCTAGATTCCTAGGAGTAATTCATAATCAAGACCTACTTAAGGACATCAAGGAAGCATACCATGCGGATTCCTTTTTGGCACAACCCCCAAGGGACGTAAGTCTTGTCTTTAAGAATGGTGTGTGGATTCAGGGACAACGCCTGTATATTCCTGAAACAGTCAGATTGAGAGTATTGCAACTCATTCACGATTCCAAGATAGCTGGGCATAGAGGAATTCTAAAGACACAGGAATTTCTCTCTCGTTTCTTTTGGTGGCCCACTTGCAGGAAGGATGTTTTAAACTATGTCACTTCATGTGAAGTCTGTGCAAGATGCAAAACACCTCGCTCCTCACCAACTGGTCTGTTACAGCCTCTTCCCACCCCGTCCCGCCCGTGGGGATCCATTTCTATGGACTTCATTGTGGAGTTACCAACCTCTCAAGGGAAGAACACCATTCTAGTGGTGGTTGACCGTCTAACAAAGGCAGCTCATTTTATCCCTTGTGTCGGCTTACCCACTGCAAAACAGACATCAGATTTGATGATTAAAGATGTGTTTCGCTTACATGGAGTACCGGATGAGGTTATTTCGGATCGAGGGGTGCAATTCACTTCTAGGTTTTGGCAAAATTTCTGTGCAGCATTGGACATTAAAGTAAACCTTTCTTCTGCTTTTCATCCCCAGACTAATGGACAGACCGAACGAACCAATCAAACCCTGGAGCAGTATCTCCGCTGCTTTATCTGCCACCTACAGGATGATTGGGTGGATCTACTTCCATTAGCTGAGTTCTCGTATAACAACTCTCAGAGTGCCTCCACTAAGCAGTCTCCTTTTTACTCTAATCTAGGTTATCATCCTAACATTCTACCACGATTTCCCATAGAAACGCCTTTACCAGCAGTGGCTGAAAGAATCACGTCTTTACAGAAGAATATGGATCTTCTAAAGGAGAATCTGGAATCGGCTCAGGAAAGGTACAAGAAAGCAGCAGATAAATTTCGTAAACCTGCACCAGCTTTCAAGGTAGGAGACTTGGTCTGGCTGTCAACCAGAAATCTTAAGTTAAGGATTCCATCGTCTAAGTTGGGACATAAGTACATTGGACCCTATAAAATCAGTAAAATTATAAGTGCCGTTGCTTGTCGTCTTCAACTGCCCAGAACTATGAGAATTCACCCTGTCTTTCATGTATCCCTACTAAAGGCTGCGACACCCAATACGTTTCCTGGACGTTCTTCTCCTTGCCCTGACCCAGTGCTAGTCGATGGTCAGGAAGAATTTGTGGTGGAAAGGATTTTAGATTCCAGGTTGTATAGAAATCAGTTACAATATCTGATTAAATGGCAGGGCTACCCAGTGGAGGACAACTCATGGGAACCAGTCAATAACGTTAATGCTCCTCGCTTGCTCCGTCAGTTTCATCAGAGGTACCCACACAAGCCTGGCTGAGGTCATCCGGAGGTTGTCCCTAAGGGGGGAGTAATGTAAGGTTCTGTGTACATGTTCCTGAAACTCAGTTTGTTCGTCAGCCATTTTACTTTCTGTCTTGCTGCAGCTATCTTGCCCTCAGTCAAAATGGAGTTTCCAGCTTGCATGTTCCCGCCCTGATTCTCTCCTTTTGCTTCTTAAGCAGCCACAGCTGAGCAATCAGTGCTTCAGAATCTAGCCTGCAGTGAACCTGTGACCTGACTCCTAAAGCCTTGGACCTTGTACTCCAGCTATTCCTACTGAGGAACTCTGAAGCACTTGTGGACTCTGAACCCTGCTCTTTGAAAGACCCACGTTTGCATGGACTTACGGTAACAGAGAAGAAGATCCTGAACCTGTTGTGGAGAGTGATTGCTGAGCTTAGATTACTCTGGCCTGCTGTGTCTCCTGCTTCTGTGTCTGCAAACTGTGTGACTATTTTTGCCAACTTGTATGAAGTAATACAAGACTTTCTATATCAAACCTGTGTCTCATGTATTTTCATCGCACCCAAGCACAAGACGCTATATGAACTGTACTATACATACACATTACAGCCAGTAGTCAAATCTGCCTGCGTGTACCCAGCAGAATGGGCATTTCCGGTCTTGCCCCATTAGATAAGCCAGGGAACTACAGTAAGGTTCTATGTATATATTCTGAAACTCAGTTTGTTCGTCAGCCATTTACTTTCTGTCTTGCTGCAGCTATCTTGCCCTGTCAAAATGGAGTTTCCAGCTTGCATGTTCCCGCCCTGATTCTCTCCTTTGCTTCTTAAGCAGCCACAGCTGAGCAATCAGTGCTTCAGAATCTAGCCTGCAGTGAACCTGTGACTTGACTCCTGTAAGCCTTGGACCTTGTACTCCAGCTATTCCTACTGAGGAACTCTGAAGCACTTGTGGACTCTGAACCCTGCTCTTTGAAAGACCCACGTTTGCATGGACTTACGGTAACAGAGAAGAAGATCCTGAATCTGTATTGGAGAGTGATTGCTGAGCTTGGATTACTCTGGCCTGCTGTGTCTCCTGTTTCTGTGTCTGCAAACTGTGTGACTATTTCTGCCAACTTGTATGAAGTAATACAGGACTTTTCTATATCAAACCTGTGACTCCTGTGTTTTCATCGCACCCAAGCACAAGACGCTATATGAACTGTACTACATACATTACAAGATTCTGAAGCCAAAACGTTAGTGTCTGCTGGGTCTGGAAGGCTGTGTCTGCTGTACTGTGGATATCAGACGTCCGGTTGTACTTTCTGTGATGACAGTGGTTGTGACTTCTCACAACCATTCCAGGTGAGCAATTCCCTTAAGTTTTTTCTTTTTGCAGTGTTACCACAGGTAAACACTATTGTTTTTTTTTTTTTTTCCTTTCTTTTCTCTTTTTTGTCTGCTGTAACTCTGGATATCAGATGTCTGGTTGAAACTTTCTGTGATGATAGTGGTTGTGACTTCTCACAACCATTCCAGGTGAGCAGTTCCCTTAATTTTTTTTTCTCTCTGCAGTGTTGCCACAGGTGAACACTATTGTTTTTTTTTCTCTCCTCTTCTTCCAGTAATCCTGTCTTAAAAGATCTGGAAAATGGAGGCCCGCATAAAGGAACTTTGCGGAGTGACTGATAATATCCTTGCAGATTTGCAGAATATAAAGACCCGTTTTACAAATCTACAGGACCTCAATAATCACAATTTGCAAGTGGTTGGACAGACTACCCAGGATTTGCGAGCCAGGATTGAGGTTCTAGAGGGGCGAGTCCAGGCTCCTGCCGTAGCCCCGAGTGCTGGGATTCCCAAGTTGCCCCCTTTTCGTTTTGGCGGTGAACGTGAGAAATTCAGGGGATTTATTAATCAATGCAATCTTTTTTTTTCTGCACATGCTTCACAATTTCCCACTGAACGATCTAAGGTGCTTACTATAATTATGTTGCTTACCAACAAGGCTTTAATGTGGGCAAACCCTCTGATTGAGACTGAGGATGATTGTTTGAATCACCTTGATGATTTTATTTCAGCCATGGGGCAGGTGTTTGATGACCCCAATCGAGGTGCAACAGCTGAAGCAGCCATGTTAGCTTTGCGCCAAGGTAAGCACTCGGTAGCTGAATATGCCTTGGATTTCAGGAGATGGGCCCTTGATACCACCTGGGACAGTTCCGCCAAAAAATCTATTTTTCGAAAGGGGTTATCTCCACTGATTAAGGATGAACTTGCTCGTGCCGACCCTCCCACTGCGTTAGGTGACTTTATTAACTACTGCATCCGTATTGATACTCGTCTGACTGAACGCAGGCAAGAGAGATGGTTCGAAAGCAATCGTACTAACCTTTTCCTACCTTCCTCTCCAGCTAAGGAACCTTTGAGTAGGATTACACGGGAACTGACCTGAACCCATGCAGGTAGACTCTTTACAACGACGGGTTAGTGATGCACGCAAGGAACATCGTTTTAAGGAGAATCTATGTTTCTATTGTGGTAAGTCAGGGCACTTCATTATAAACTGCCCCAGCCGTTCTCGTAAGACTACTGCAGCACTCATTCATTGTGAGTGTTGCGAGAGGGGATCTGTCAGGTCCGAGCCTCAGGCTCCAGAGAGATCTGCAGCAACAGATCTTGATTTCTCGGACTTAAACTCCGTTACCTCTGAGGACGTTGACTGTGTAAACGCTGCCATTTTTCAAGTTTCCTCAGCGGTGTCCCAGCTGAGTTGTAAGAAAAACAATTCTCATTGCTTTCTTTCCATCAAACTCTGGGTTGACTCAGCTTGGGTGTCTAGCTCTGCTATGATCGACTCAGGGGCAAGTGGAAATTTTATGGATGTCTCCTTTGCTCTGAAACAGGGAATACGTTCAGTGAAGAAGGCTACTCCAGTACAGATGGAAACTGTGGATGGCTCCCTGCTGACCTCTGGACCAGTGGATCAGGAAACAGAGCCTTTGAGGGTTCTTATGGGTAAAGATCATCAAGAGAAACTGTCCTTTATGCTTATCTCTTCTCCCCACTTTCCCATTATTCTAGGGCTACCATGGCTGCAGGCTCAGAATCCTACCATTAACTGGGAGACCAAGGAATTACACTTTCCAGAGAAACAGATGAGTCCAAAAGTTTCAGCTTGCTCTGTTCCTAAAGGAATCATGTCAGTCCCTGAACTACCAGCTGTATACCAGGACTATGTGGATTTATGTGACAAGAAGAACGCTGACCAGCTTCCTCCTCACCGTCCATATGATTGTCCAATTGAATTATTGCCTGGAGCAGAGATACCTTTTGGTAAGATCTACCCCCTGGCGGGGCCCGAGCTAAAGGCTTTAAAGGATTACATAGATGAAAATCTAGCCAAGGGCTTCATACGCCCCTCTTCATCTCCTGCAGGTGCACCCATCTTCTTTGTAAAGAAGAAAGATGGATCTCTGAGACCATGCGTAGACTATAGGGAACTCAATAAGGTTACTATTAGAAACCGTTATCCATTGCCTTTAATCCCTGAGTTAATTGGAGAGATGCGACATGCCAAAATTTTTTCTAAACTAGATCTTCGTGGGGCTATAACTTAGTCCGTATTAGACCTGGGGATGAATGGAAGACTGCATTCAGGTCACGCTATGGACACTTTGAATATCTAGTTATGCCTTTTGGTCTGAGTACCGCCCCAGCCACTTTCCAACACTTGGTGAATGACATCTTCAGGGATCTCCTAGATACATTCGTGGTAATTTATTTGGATGATATTCTAATTTTTTCTAACTCCACAGAGGAACATCATGGACATGTGAGAATGGTCTTGGAACGTCTAAGACAAAATCATCTTTACATCAAACTTGAAAAGTGTGAATTCCATAGGACCGAAATTCAATTTCTGGGGTATGTACTGTCTACACAAGGAATTAGTATGGATGGAAGCAAAACCCAAGCCATCAAGGATTGGCCAAGTCCTAGAAATGTGAAGGAGGTACAGCGCTTCATCGGGTTTGCCAACTTCTATAGACGTTTCATTAGAAATTTCTCTGAGGTAGTGTCACCTATCACTCAACTTACCCGGAAAGAGTCTAGGTTTTCCTGGACTCCCCAAGCCCAGGAAGCATTTTCCCGTCTAAAAGATAAATTTACCACTGCACCTATCCTAGTACATCCCAACCCCGAGCTTGCCTTCATAATAGAGGTGGATGCTTCAGACTGTGCCGTTGGAGCTATACTCTCTCAGAGAACAGGTGAGAAGAATGTCTTGCATCCCTGTGCCTTCTTTTCCCAGCAGTTGTCTTCGGCTGAGAGGAACTACGATGTGGGCAATAGAGAGTTGTTGGCCATTATTGCCGCCTTCAAAGAATGGAGACACCTTCTTCAGGGAGCTGCACAGCAAATAGTCGTCCTGACAGACCATCGTAACCTTGAGTTTATCAGGTCGGCTAAGTGCCTGACTCCTCGCCAGGCTCGCTGGAATCTTTTCTTTAAACCAATTTAATTTTATCATCTCTTATAGACCAGGATCGCGCAATGGAAAGGCTGATGCACTCTCTAGGATTTACTCAGCAGAGACACGTCCAATTACTCCTCCTAAGACTATTCTTCCTGACTCTAGATTCCTAGGAGTAATTCATAATCAAGACCTACTTAAGGACATCAAGGAAGCATACCATGCGGATTCCTTTTTGGCACAACCCCCAAGGGACGTAAGTCTTGTCTTTAAGAATGGTGTGTGGATTCAGGGACAACGTCTGTATATTCCTGAAACAGTCAGATTAAGAGTATTGCAACTCATTCACGATTCCAAGATAGCTGGGCATAGAGGAATTCTAAAGACACAGGAATTTCTTTCTCGTTTCTTTTGGTGGCCCACTTGCAGGAAGGATGTTTTGAATTATGTCACTTCATGTGAGGTCTGTGCAAGATGCAAAACACCTCGCTCCTCACCAACTGGTCTGTTACAGCCTCTTCCCACCCCGTCCCGCCCGTGGGGATCCATTTCTATGGACTTCATTGTGGAGTTACCAACCTCTCAGGGAAGAACACCATTCTAGTGGTGGTTGACCGTCTAACAAAGGCAGCTCATTTTATCCCTTGTGTCGGCTTACCCACTGCAAAACAGACATCAGATTTGATGATTAAAGATGTGTTTCGCTTACATGGAGTACCGGATGAGGTTATTTCGGATCGAGGGGTGCAATTCACTTCTAGGTTTTGGCAAAATTTCTGTGCAGCATTGGACATTAAAGTAAACCTTTCTTCTGCTTTTCATCCCCAGACTAATGGACAGACCGAACGAACCAATCAAACCCTGGAGCAGTATCTCCGCTGCTTTATCTGCCACCTACAGGATGATTGGGTGGATCTACTTCCATTAGCTGAGTTCTCGTATAACAACTCTCAGAGTGCCTCCACTAAACAGTCTCCTTTTTACTCTAATCTAGGTTATCATCCTAACATTCTACCACGATTTCCCATAGAAACGCCTTTACCAGCAGTGGCTGAAAGAATCACGTCTTTACAGAAGAATATGGATCTTCTAAAGGAAAATCTGGAATCGGCTCAAGAAAGGTACAAGAAAGCAGCAGATAAATTTCGTAAACCTGCACCAGCTTTCAAGGTAGGAGACTTGGTCTGGCTGTCAACCAGAAATCTTAAGTTAAGGATTCCATCGTCTAAGTTGGGACATAAGTACATTGGACCCTATAAAATCAGTAAAATTATAAGTGCCGTTGCTTGTCGTCTTCAACTGCCCAGAACTATGAGAATCCACCCTGTCTTTCATGTATCCCTACTAAAGGCTGCGACACCCAATACGTTTCCTGGACGTTCCTCTCCTTGCCCTGACCCAGTGCTAGTCGATGGTCAGGAAGAATTTGTGGTGGAAAGGATTTTAGATTCCAGGTTGTATAGAAATCAGTTACAATATCTGATTAAATGGCAGGGCTACCCAGTGGAGGACAACTCATGGGAACCGGTCAATAACGTTAATGCTCCTCGCTTGCTCCATCAGTTTCATCAGAGGTACCCACACAAGCCTGGTCTGAGGTCATCCGGAGGTTGTCCTTAAGGGGGGAGTAATGTAAGGTTCTATGTATATATTCCTGAAACTCAGTTTGTTCGTCAGCCATTTTACTTTCTGTCTTGCTGCAGCTATCTTGCCCTCAGTCAAAATGGAGTTTCCAGCTTGCATGTTCCCGCCCTGATTCACTCCTTTGCTTCTTAAGCAGCCACAGCTGAGCAATCAGTGCTTCAGAATCTAGCCTGCAGTGAACCTGTGACTTGACTCCTGTAAGCCTTGGACCTTGTACTCCAGCTATTCCTACTGAGGAACTCTGAAGCACTTGTGGACTCTGAACCCTGCTCTTTGAAAGACCCACGTTTGCATGGACTTACGGTAACAGAGAAGAAGATCCTGAATCTGTATTGGAGAGTGATTGCTGAGCTTGGATTACTCTGGCCTGCTGTGTCTCCTGTTTCTGTGTCTGCAAACTGTGTGACTATTTCTGCCAACTTGTATGAAGTAATACAGGACTTTTCTATATCAAACCTGTGACTCCTGTGTTTTCATCGCACCCAAGCACAAGACGCTATATGAACTGTACTACATACATTACACAGTTTTTGCATATACAGTATGTGTGTGTAAGGACAAGGACCGGACCGGGCGCACGTCTTCCGTGACTGATCCGGAACAGTTGTGGTTGTCACCTATGTTGTACGGGGGAAAGCTTAAAACCCCGGACCGACCTCTGCACTCTATGACGGGGGGCGCGGCTAAGCTTAAAAAGCCGCAGCGCGCGGGAAACAAGGCAGACTTGGCGGGAGCATGCGGCCCGCAGAAGGACAGTGTAGGTGCTACGCTCTCTAAGCTCCGAGATGGAGCAGGCCCACACCATCGGGGCCCAGTATCCTCACTCAGAGACTGTCCACAGAGGCTCTTGAAGTGTCCGTTGGCGCCCGTGACCGGGAGTGACAAAATCCCAGAGAATAGAAACGCGTGTGCCGAGATGGAGAAACCAGGTGACCTGCTGTGAGATATCACGATTCACCCATCTACAACTGTCGAGCAACGTTAAGCTCCGACAGAGACTGCTCACATTCCTGCACAACAGTCCTTGGACCCAGGACTCCTGTGAGGACAACGAGGATTCACCACTGGGAACCGTATCCTTTTCTTCTTCAGGACCATGCCGGACCTCTCACGCTCCATGGCCTTGGCGCCACAGTTTGAGCCTAGGATTCCACAAGCTGACGTTGTCGGACTGATAAGTTTATCGTTACTGAACTCTTCTTTAAATTTCTCATTCCTGTGTTGTCCCACTATGCATAACCCTTTACATTCCTGTGTTATACTTCTCTCTCCCTGCATGGAGTATTCCCTGTTAAAGTAAATCTCACATTAACCCTTGTTCTGCCTCCTATCCGTTACTGCATCCAACAACCTGCAATTCTACATGTGCACAGGGTTCCTGTGCATTTATTCTGTTTAAATAATAATGATAAAACAATAAAATGTGGATATATATACATATAGAATCATAAAAAGGGTATATATGATATGCATATTATATATCTTCGCATTAATGATATGCATTATTCGGCTTTACACGTATGCCTCTGAATTAATAAACACATACATATCCTTAGTGTCACACATTTTTTATATAATAGGGATTGGTATATAATATACCTCTTGATTATTAATTCTTATGTGGTATGATGCATTGCTTGTTTTTTAGTTTTTCATAATTGTTTCATTCTGTCATTTCAATTCTACTTTATTTCTAAACCAAACTGAAAAAATCCTCGGTACTTTTCTGCCTCCTATGTGATACCATACTCACTCCTTTCCACATGGGATGTACTTGTCCCCTTCTTTGCTGCAGTGTCCCCTTATACTGCCTTTTGTATTCGCTGTAAAACAGTCATCATATCCAATAATGGTTCCTAAATAAAAAAAATAAGCTAAAAGGTAACAAAACCTGCTAACATTACTTGTATTATACTAAGTAAATAATCTTATTCTGCATCCTGCTGCCATAACTTATTATCCAGCTTATTAAAGGGAATCTGTCAACAGATGTTTGCTACCTCATTTGAGAGCAGCATAATGTAGGGACAGAGACCCTGATTCCAACGATGTATCACTTAGTTTCCAGGGTGCTGTAACACAATCAGAGTTTTTAGATGTAGCATATAGCAGAACTATGAAAGCTGCCCCTGCCCTCACCAGGCTCTTTATGTACATTGTCTATTGACAGTAAGCTGCTTGTCAGAGTAGCGGGCGTGGTCAGACCAGGTCTCATGTGGACACTAGTCCGGGCAGTGATAATCTCCTGGTGATAAAACACTCATTGTATGGAAACAGCACACAGCCTAATAAGTAACACATATCTGAAATTTGTGTCTCAGCCCCAACCTTATGCTGTCCTCAGTGTCATGACTCAAGACGGGATTTTCGCTGCCGTCCTGATTAGGTAGGGGTTAACCTTGTTGAGCCTCTCTTTGGTTCTGGGAGGGCTATTTAGGTCTGCTTCTGGACAGGTTCTGTGTCAGTGATACTTCTTGAGTTGAGTTCTTGAGTTGAGCTTGCGTTGCTGGCCCAGGTTATAGTTCTGATATCGTTGTGCCTCTGAGTGTTTGTATTTTCCAGTGTATGACCCGGCTAGGACTTTGCTTCTGATTCTGTCTCTTGATTTGGTTCTGCTTTGTACTCTTTGGTTCTGATCCTCGGCTCTACCCCTGACCACCCTCTGTCTTGCTCTCTGGTCCCGCGCTCCCGCCTGGCTACCGACCTCAGCTTGTCCCCCACCATCCTTCTGTCTCGTCCCTGGCTATTACTCGTCTTCCCGGCTTCTGACCTCGGATTGCTTGACTACGTATCCGGCGCTCACCCAGCTGTCGGCTCCCCTCCGTTCACGGAGCTCGGCCCCACCCCTGGTGCCTCCCCGGCCGTCACGTGATCTGCCAGGTGCTGCTCCGTTATACCTCGCGCACTGCGGTGTTCGTGCATCCACTGGCTGTGCTGTGTCTCCCGTGCAGCGACCCCTTGAAAGACACACAGTGTGTGTGTGTGTGTATCTTTACACTCAGATTGCATAGCAAAAATCTGCTGACAAATTCCCTTTAATGATTTAGTAAGGATTACATTTTGGTCACTACCCTTTACTTGGCTCACACGCTTACCAGGAATGTCCTAAGAACTTACAAAGAAACAATATCTAGCCCAAGAGATGATATAAATATCTAGATCTTTATTAAGTAAATACAATGACAAAAAAAGTTGAAAATCAAGGAAATCACACAGGAACACAGTAGGAAGAGATTGCAAAGTAGTATGACTTAGATGCGGACATATAATTGGGGCAACTGGGACCCAAAAGGTTAGGTGACTCATTGCCTCCTCCAAAACATGTGGAATTGAGTATTATGATGAACTCTTAGACTGCAAATGGCCCATATACAGTACTGTTCTTGCACATGGGCCTTTTTCTGTCTGTCTGCCAGTGGAATGAATTTTACATGTGATTCAGCTGGAGAAGACATCATGGGTAACATTTCATTTTGTATTTTATTATGATATTAATGTCCTATGTATCTATTTGCCGTTACTGTTTGGTGAGCGCATGTTATATATCACTGTTCCATTGTGGACACTATTATCACTTCAATCATACCACTTTGCTGTCTCTTCCTGCTGTGTTTGCGCCCCTTCCTGTGTAATTCACCTTTTTTGTCATTTTATTTACTTAATACAGTTCTACACATTTATATCATCTCTTGAGCTATGTATTGTATGGTAGTTTTGTAGGTTCTTATTCTTCATCTTTGTAGCCCCCTAATAACTGTATGCTCAACACAGGAGCACTTATTTACTTGCTCAGTTTTTCCTTTTCTTGCACACAGGGATGTCCTAGTAGTTGTATCCTCATCTAAGATATTAAGACTATAAGGATTCCTCCTACTTTACTCACCCAGACCCCACACGGCAATGCACTGTCTACTCAAGAGTGGACATTTTCCCATGTAACAAGCCCCATTTCCGTTCATGCATGGGAAGCCATTTACTTTAAAACTATCCTTTTGACACACCGAAGACTTCCCATCGCACATATCGGTAAGGTCACACTCATCCTTGGCAGGTCTACAAATAGATCCCACAGGTTTAATCTGTGGGGAAACCATATACTGTATAGCAAGAAGGTATGATACAGCTACAAAATACAATAAAAAAAAGAAAAAATGTAATACATTCAATTATTCAGTTTCTTCTATGATGCTATTACATATCAAGACGGGATTAAAAGGGTAAAAAACAAAATAAGCTTTGTATATTTTCTTGTGTGTAATGGATGCGATTACTTTTACAATCTCACCTTACGGCGCAATCATGTTAAAGACTGACAGTGGCATTTAACACGTTAACAGCTGCGGGTGGATCACGATTCACCGGCTGTTAGGGGCACATTAAATCAGCTGTCATGTGCAGGGAAAAGATGCGGGCTCCGGCTTTGAAGTGGAAACAAGACCTATGACGTACCTATATGTCATAGGCCGTGAAGGGGGTAAAGTTAAAATAAGACACAATTCAATCAAGTTCAACCTATAACCTAACAATTTAATCCAGAGTAAGTCAAATACCCCATGAAGCAGACACTAATTGCCCCATATTGGAGAGAACAAAATGCACTCGCAACTCCAAATAGGGCAAATGTTCTAGTTCCCTGGATCAACTCCCATCTCTAAAATTTAATACTCATAACCTATAATATTATATTTTTCAAGAAAGGGCCTTTTTACCATTCACCTTTTGTGTCTCCCCTATTTCCTCATAGATTGTAAGCTTGTGAGCAGGGTCCTCACTCCTCTATGTGTTGAATTATGTGTTACTCTGTAATGTCTTTATCGTCTGTACAAGTACACTCTGTAATGTAAAGTGCTGCGGAATATATTGACGCTATGGAAAAAAATTATTATTATTATTATTACTAAACTGTCTTCTGTCCAGTCAGACAACCCCATTAAGTTAGATCCAAATGCACTGTGGGAACTACCTGGTTTAGGATAAGGCAGAATGCTAACCTGCAAACCCAAGCAGAGTTTTACCTTAGAGGTGCCCATGCTTGGCTGACAGATATCTCTCCTGGCCCACCTTTCCCGTACACATGCATATTCAGTCCAGAAAGACATGCATGTGTGTTCACGGGCCAATCTTTGAGAAGGTACCCATACAAATTGATGAATCTGCTAGTCCCACCAAAATGGGCAGGTTCAGTTAATTTACTGTACACCTAAAGTATATGAGGGCCTTAAAGCTAATTTGTACCCGTTGCCTTTACAAGCAGATATGACTTCACACTACATGATTTAGGAAGAACCCTTGATCTGGATAGTGAGATAAAGCCGGCAATAATATTACATTATAGGGACTTATTCCCCTGCACTGTCCCTCTATAATATTGCTGCTGGCCAGTCTATATACCAGACGTACCCAGGGGTGGGATTCGCGGTTCTCCCGGTTCGATGGAACCGGTGTCAAAAGCAGCGGTTCCCTGAACGGGGAGAATGAGAGCGGCGATCTGGAACTATTTTGCACTGAGAGTCGGCGGTTCCCTGTGCTGGCTGTCAAGCTGCAGCCGCGCAGAGAAGCTGCTGCGTGCGCTCCCAGGGATCAATTGCACTGGGTCTATACAGACGCCAGTACAATTGAAGCTCTGACTGCGGGTCAGAGCGACGCCAGCAGCGTGATCAGGTCATGTGATCACGCTGCTGACGTCATGGCGGCGGCGGCGGCAGATGGGAACGATGGTGGTAGTGTGCTCAATATGGAGCTGAAGATACCACCGAAGATGGGGGGGCATAATGTGTGTGTATGGAGGGTGAATTTAGAGTTGGGATGGGGGGTTACTTTATGTGTGGGGGGATTTGAGGATGGGGGGCTATTTATGTGTGGGGGCCGGGATTTGGAGTGGGATGGGGGCCTATTTTATGTGTGGGGGGATTTGGAGTGGGATGGGGGGCGTTTTATGTTTGGGGGATTTGGGATGGAGGGCTATTTTATGTGTGGGGCTGGATTTGGAGTGGGGATGGGACTATTTATGTGTGGGGATTTGGAGTGGGGATGGGGGCTGTTTTATGTGTGGGGGGATTCTGGAGTGGAATGGGGGCTAATTTTATGTGTGGGGGATTGGAGTGGGGATGGGGCTGTTTTATGTGTGGGGATTGGAGTGGGATGGGGGCTATTTATGTGTGGGGATTTGGAGTGGGGATGGGGGGCTTTTATGTGTGGGGGGATTTGGAGTGGGGATGGGGGTATTTAGTGTGGGGGGATTTGGAGTGGGATGGGGGGCTATTTTATGTGTGGGGCTGGGGATTTGGAGTGGGGATGGGGTATTTAATATGTGTGGGGGATTTGAGGTACTGAAGAGTATGTATGTATGAGAAATAGTATGGGGGATGGTGCAGACAGATGGTGAACGGGTGAATGTATGTGGACACAGTATGGGGAGTCAGGGTATGTGTGAGCAGACGTATGTGAGGGTAATATATGAGGAGACAGTATGCTGACAGGGGTGTGTGAGGAGGGAGGGGAATAGTGTGAGGTGACAGTATATTGCAGATATTTTTATTTAGGGGCATTATAATGACTCTTCTGTCTTAAGGCATCCATGCGGAGAGTTGGTGCAGAAGAGGGAGAAGATGGAGGTCTGCAGAGAGGTGTGATGAGAAAACTCATCATGGGATCTGACAAGATGAAGAAAAGAAGAACGACTCCAGAGACAGCGTCATCTATAAGGTACCTGATGTAAATATTATTTGTGAAATTGACTAATTCTCATGTCTTTATTTGTTAGAGCATTAAAGGGTTCTCCAGGTCTGTGTCACATAGAATGACTGCAGACTCAACACAAACCTGGACAACCCCTTTAATGCTCCTAACATAAATAAAAACATGAGAATTAGTCAATTTCTGAATTCTCACAGTGCGCATTGCACGCTGTTAGGATTCTCTCGTGCCGGTAATTTACATACATGCGGTCACATGCTGACTAGACATGTGAGGCCGCACTCAATGAAAATGAACGGAGCGAGGCCGGGCACGTCTAGTCGGAATGTGGCCAGAAGTATATAAATCACATGCTTGTGCTGACATGACTCTGTACTCTCGCCACCGGTAAGGGAGAATCCTAAAAGTGTGCAGAGCATTAGTTGTGAGAATTCAGAAGCTGCAATGTCAGGATTCAGCTCTGCAGGTTCCAGCAGTCGTCACATGGACACTTCACTCATGCCATTTTCATACTTATGGTCCTGTGACAACGAGCTTCTCCTCCTGCTTCTCTCAGTTTTTCACTGAACATTGAGAGCATTAGGGAGAGCAGCTCGTCGGTACATAACTAAGTGTGCAAATCGCATGTGTGCGGGGGGTGGGGGGCACCGAAACAAATTCTTGCCCCGGGTGCCAGAAAGCCTAGATACGCCTCTGGCCGCAACACACCGCCAGCCCTAGCCCCCGTGGACTGATCTCTGCAGTGCGACGATTGGGCAGCGGCGCGCCGCGGCCATCTTCAGTCACGAGGAGGAGCTGAAGAGAGAGGAGAGAGCAGAGGCTGCGAGGCAGAGCTGCAGAGTCTCTGAGGTACTGTGTGTGTGAGCAGCTGCCTGAGCTGCGGCGCTGCCTGGGGCTGGCCTGGCCTGGAGACTATTTGGGCAGTATGTGCTAAGTTCTATTTGGGCAGTGAGTGTAGTATGTCACTGTATTATTTGGGGCTGGGCAGTGGGCCCTCAGCACTGTATGACAGTGTGAGCAGCTGCCTGAGCTGCGGCGCTGCCTGGGGCTGGCCTGGCCTGGAGACTATTTGGGCAGTATGTGCTAAGTTCTATTTGGGCAGTGAGTGTAGTATGTCACTGTATTATTTGGGGCTGGGCAGTGGGCCCTCAGCACTATATGACAGTGTGAGCAGCTGCCTGAGCTGCGGCGCTGCCTGGGGCTGGCCTGGCCTGGCGACTATTTGGGCAGTATGTGCTATTTGGGCAGTATGTCACTGTATTATTTGGGCACTGTATGAGGTATTATATGAGCACTATGTGATGATATTATTTGGGCACTGTATTGTTTGAGCATTATGTGACGGTATTATTTGGGCACTCTGTGACTGTATTATTTGGGCACTGTATTATTTAGGCACATTCAGTGCCAGGAGCCCTTCCTTCTTGCCTGCGGCTCCTTAGCTGCTGCAGAACCTCATTTTAAAGAGGGAAGGGAAGGAGAGTGGAGTGGTTTTTGTGAAGCTATGAGGGGCTGCCTTGCTGCTGCAGAACCTGTTTTTGCCTAAAACCTTTTATGTGGAAAAAATTAATCACACCTGGATCCTGCAGTTCCTCCAGGACTACAAGTCCCAGCAGAACGTGGGGAGCAGTGATGTAATCCTTCAGCCTCTGACTAGCTATACCTCCCCCCTTCTTTAAAAAGAGGTTCTGCAGCTGCGGAGGGAGCATATATGTATGAATCACAACCCAGCTGCTGCAGAACCTCTTGAGGGAATCCCATTCCGCAGGCTTCGGGGGTGTGGCTTCAAAAATGGGTGTGTCTTAAAAAGGGTGTGGCTTAAAAATGGGTGTGGTTTACCGACGCACAAACACAGAACCTGTTGTTAAAAATTTGAATCCCACCCCTGGAGGCATGGGCGTACCCAGGATCAAAACTAGGGGGGGGCAAGCCATGGTCGTTCAGGTTGTAAAATATAAGAACAAAAAATGTGAATAAAACGAAAATGAACGCCATACACAACATAATTCCTTATACCAAGACCAATAATATCACATACAAGGAGAAATACCACCATGATCAATCCTATTATGTAAACAATTTATTGATTTTAGGCTTACCTTTGCAGTCTTCTCTTCTGTTCAGCAGGGGGACTTCAAGCTCATGCGTGTTTATCACACACTGACACTGAGCCATTCACACTGCCCTTTCTAAACACAGCAATTGGATTGATCTTTAGGGGAAAAAAAATGAATGATAGATAGATAGATAGATAGATAGATAGATAGATAGATAGATAGATAGATAGATAGATAGATAGATAGATAGATAGATAGATAGATAGAAAACCAGACAAATTGGAGGCAGCACATAGTTTGTAGTGAAAAAAAAAGCTATTTAATAAGGTCAAAAGGCGACATTTCGGTCCAAACAACACAAACCTTTCTCAAGCCTTGAGAAAGGTTCTGTTGTTTGGACCAAAACGTCGCCTTTTGGTCTTATTAAACAGCTTTTTATTCACTACAAACGGTGTGCTGCCTCCAATTTGTCTGGATTTCTATAATTGATGTTTGGTATTTGCCTGGGGGGCTCTGCACCAGGACTCTTTCTTTGTGCTGCTCTAATTTTCTTCTTTTTAGATAGATAGATAGATAGATAGATAGATAGATAGATAGATAGATAGATAGATAGATAGATAGATAGATAGATAGATAGATAGATAGATAGATAGATAGATAGATAGATTTAAGCATGGAATGCAAGTAGATTCCACCCTGAAATATGCCCCATCATTGTCCCCTTCTTGTAGTAATATGCCCCATCATTGTCTCCTTCTTTTAATAATGTGCCCCAGACCAGCACCTGTATATACATCAGCCCCAGCCCAGCCTCTGTATGTCAGATATACAGTATATTACTGAAGATATAGACTGTACGGGCTCCTGTCAGGTATATATTACTGTAGATATAGACTGTATGGGCTCCTGTCAGGTATATATTATTGTAGATATAGACTGTATGGCTCCTGTCAGGTATATATTACTGTAGATATAGACTGTACAGGCTCCTGTCAGGTATATATTACTGTAGATATAGACTGTAAGGTTCCTGTCAGGTATATATTACTGTAGATATAGACTGTATGGCTCCTGTCAGGTATATATTACTGTAGATATAGACTGTATGGGCTCCTGTCAGGTATATATTACTGTAGATATAGACTGTATGGCTCCTGTCAGGTATATATTACTGTAGATATAGACTGTACAGGTCCTGTCAGGTATATATTACTGTAGATATAGACTGTACAGGCTCCTGTCAGGTATATATTACTGTAGATATAGACTGTAGGGCTCCTGTCAGGTATATATTACAGTAATATAACTGACAGGAGCTCCTGTCAGTTATATCTACTGTAATATAACTGGAAGGAGCCTGTCAGTATATATCTACTGTAGATATAACTGCAGAGCCCTGTACAGTTATATATTACAGTGAATATAACCTGACAGGACCTGTACAGTCTATATCGTAATATACTGCATACCTGCAGGCTACCTTACAGTATATATTAAGTACTATTAATATATACCTGACAGGAGCCGTACAGTCTATATCTACAGTAATATAACCTGACAGGAGCCATACAGTCTATATCTACAGTAATATACCTGACAGGAGCCCGTACAGTCTATATCTACAGTAATATATACCTGACAGGAGCCGTACAGTCTATATCTACAGTAATATATACCTGACAGGAGCCCGTACAGTCTATATCTACAGTAATATATACCTGACAGGAGCCCATACAGTCTATATCTACAGTAATATATACCTGACAGGAGCCCATACAGTCTATATCTACAGTAATATATACCTGACAGGAGCCCATACAGTCTATATCTACAGTAATATATACCTGACAGGAGCCCATACAGTCTATATCTACAGTAATATATACCTGACAGGAGCCCGTACAGTCTATATCTACAGTAATATATACCTGACAGGAGCCCATTACAGTCTATATCTACAGTAATATATACCTGACAGGAGCCCATACAGTCTATATCTACAGTAATATATACCTGACAGGAGCCCTACAGTCTATATCTACAGTAATATATACCTGACAGGAGCCCGTATACAGTCTATACTACAGTAATATATACCTGACAGGAGCCCTACAGTCTATATCTACAGTAATATATACCTGACAGGAGCCCTACAGTCTATATCTACAGTAATATATACCTGACAGGAGCCCATACAGTCTATATCTACAGTAATATATACTACAGAGCCTAGTTATACGAATAAACTGACAGCCCATACAGTCTATATCTACAGTAATATATACCTGACAGGAGCCGTACAGTCTATATCTACAGTAATATATACCTGACAGGAGCCCGTACAGTCTATATCTACAGTAATATATACCTGACAGAGCCCGTACAGTCTATATCTACAGTAATATATACCTGACAGGAGCCCGTACAGTCTATATCTACAGTAATATATACCTGACAGAATAGAGCCCATACAGTCTATATCTACAGTAATATATACCTGACAGGAGCCCTACAGTCTATATCTACAGTAATATATACCTGACAGGAGCCGTACAGTCTATATCTACAGTAAATATACCTGACAGGAGCCCGTACAGTCTATATCTACAGTAATATATACCTGACAGGAGCCGTACAGTCTATATCTACAGTAATATATACCTGACAGGAGCCGTACAGTCTATATCTACAGTAATATATACCTGACAGGAGCCCGTACAGTCTATATCTACAGTAATATATACCTGACAGGAGCCCTACAGTCTATATCTACAGTAATATATACCTGACAGGAGCCCGTACAGTCTATATCTACAGTAATATATACCTGACAGGAGCCCAACAGTCTAACTACATATTAATATACCTGACAGGAGCCGTACAGTCTATATCTACAGTAATATATACCTGACAGGAGCCCGTACAGTCTATATCTACAGTAATATATACCTGACAGGAGCCGTACAGTCTATATCTACAGTAATATACCTGACAGGAGCCGTACAGTCTATATCTACAGTAATATATACCTGACAGGAGCCCGTACAGTCTATATCTACAGTAATATATACCTGACAGGAGCCGTACAGTCTATATCTACAGTAATATATACCTGACAGGAGCCGTACAGTCTATATCTACAGTAATATATACCTGACAGGAGCTCGTACAGTCATATATCTACAGTAATATATACCTGACAGACAGTACGTCACTACAGTATATATCTACAGCAGTCTAATACTATAACCTGACAGGAGCCGTACAGTCTATATCTACAGTAATATATACCTGACAGGAGCCCGTACAGTCTATATCTACAGTAATATATACCTGACAGGAGCCGTAAAAGTCTATATCTACAGTAATATATACCTGACAGGAGCCCGTTACAGTCTATATCTACAGTAATATATACCTGACAGGAGCCGTACAGTCTATATCTACAGTAATATATACCTGACAGGAGCCCGTACAGTCTATATCTACAGTAATATATACCTGACAGGAGCCTACAGTCTATATCTACAGTAATATATACCTGACAGGAGCCTACAGTCTATATCTACAGTAATATATACCTGACAGGAGCCTGTACAGTCTATATCTACAGTAATATTATACCTGACAGGAGCCCTACAGTCTATATCTACAGTAATATATACCTGACAGGAGCCCGTACAGTCTATATCTACAGTATATATATACCTGACAGGAGCCCATACAGTCTATATCTACAGTAATATATACCTGACAGGAGCCCATACAGTCTATATCTACAGTAATATATACCTGACAGGAGCCCAGTACAGTCTATATCTACAGTAATATATACCTGACAGGAGCCGTACAGTCTATATCTACAGTAATATATACCTGACAGGAGCCCATACAGTCTATATCTACAGTAATATATACCTGACAGGAGCCCGTACAGTCTATATCTACAGTAATATATACCTGACAGGAGCCCATACAGTCTATATCTACAGTAATATATACCTGACAGGAGCCCATACAGTCTATATCTACAGTAATATATACCTGACAGGAGTCCATACAGTCTATATCTAACAGTAATATATACCTGACAGGAGCCTGTACAGTCTATATCTACAGTAATATATACCTGACAGGAGCCCGTACAGTCTATATCTACAGTAATATATACCTGACAGGAGCCTGTACAGTCTATATCTACAGACTGTAGATATAGACTGTACAGGCTCCTGTCAGGTATATATTACTGTAGATAAGGAGACATCAACCCATTAATTAATAAATCCTCCTATGTCACTGAGGACTCTGACTGACCTCAGAGTTCCCTCCTGCAGCAAGCACACGGCTTCTCTTCCTGGCTTCCTGGCTTTGCAGAACACGCCCCCGGGAACGATGTCACACCGCTGGAAAGAGCCCATACAGTCTAGTATGTGAGTCGCAGCCAGCCCAGAAGCACCTTTTAAAGGGGCGGCTGATGCGATGGCCTCATCTTGGCACGGGGCGCCCCTGCTCCTAGGGGGGGGCAACGGCCCCCCCCTGCCCCACGGTGGGTACGCCCATGCCTGGAGGTACCTCCCTGCAACTGGTGTCGCGACCACGCACCACAATTGTGGGTTACCAGGGCAATGGGGTACCCAGAGCCGAGCCCATGGAAGTCTATGGGGTTGTCACGGATAGCGGTGGCTCGGTCTGTGGCCCTGGCGGTCCGGCGTATGTTGGGGGGATATTATTTACAGGGGATTAGTATATAACAGTTCGTGACGCCACCTGTAGTTGTCTGATCACTGAGACCAGCGCTGCTGAACAGAACTCTGAGGGGATGTTATAGCAGCTAGGTGTTGGGTCCCCCACAGGTGGGACTGTCCCTCTGAGTCTATGGTGATTGTAGTAAGGAGATGTGGATAAATGACACAGTCTCAGACAATAAAGCTTCTTTCCATACCTTTTACTTTCAAGTTGTTTAGGCAGGTCCCGGGAAGCTGTTGGGGTACATGGAGGATGCGTTTCGAGGTAACGGCTGAGCAGGTTAGAGGCCTCCTTCACTTTCCATGTAACGAGTCCAACCTGCATAAAGCTAAGTCCACTCAAAATCTCCAGCTAATTCTGTAGCTGTACTGCCCGGTCAGCATAGTGGTCGGAGCCTTCCAAGAGATGGAACTAGGTTCTTGCTTTTGTCGTGCACTGACTCAAAGTCCCTTTTCCACCTGACTCTGGTTTCTTACTGACAATAGGCTTGTTCCTGTGACCTGAAGTCCAGCGAACCTCTGGTTTTTCCTATCACTACGCCTGAAGCTGTAGCGACACTTCGGTCCCCAGTGACCGGTGATCAATGCAGGATAGTTCAATCCTTAAGGCACTTCTAGAATTCTTTTCCACTGCGCCCTTCGACCTGCTCGCGCTCTTAATATCAGCACTGACTAGACTAGGATAATATTCGGTTATCCGTACTAGCCTCCACTTCTGTACCGTCTCCCTGTATTGACAGGAATCTCGGCTCTCCAACAGGCACCAGTCCTGACTCCCTCCACACTCAGGAGAAGCTTTCAGACTGCACTGTGCTACAGGACACTCCCCTATACACCCCTGCTGGGTGTGTCTGAAGTGTATATGAGTCATGTCGAGCCTTAACCGTTACCTCTCCACTCATCCTCCTGATATTGTGTGCCTTACATACCAGGGCTACACATTCCCCCTTGGTAAAATACAGCACTTCCGGGCTGTGAAATAGAAAAAGAAAGACATTTTGTTTTGCATTAACAATAAACATTTAACATCAAACTCTTCCCAGCAGGGAGGTGAGAAATTCTTAAACGTTGCATTATGTACAATAGACATAGAAAAATACAAAAACATACTTTCAATAAATATATCATATCAAACAGTATTCTTGTGAAGGACCCGCACCAAACCTTCAACGTGGGTCCTGGGTGGGCTGCAGGACATCTGGCTGCAGACCTCGCTCAGTGCCACACCACACGGGTTTTATGTTCAGAGGTAATTGTTACAGTTAATATAGAACCACGAGAATGCATAAAGTGCAACTATATACATTATCAGTTCTGGGGCTGACATAGTCCACAGCCTCGAAGTCCATTATTCCTCCTATTTAGTAATGCACAATACCATAACAATACTTTTTACAATATTCACATAAGGTAAACTTTTTCTGGGTTAAATTACATTATTTTGCTAGAATTACTGTTGATATCGAATAGGTATCTTCCCTTTCGTGGTTCGCTCTGATCTACGTGGAGTAGCTTCAGGTATATTAGTCTGTGATCTACCTGCTCTGCGTAACGGCAAACTATAGAACTGTCTCAATCTTTCTATGGATCTGGCAAGCGTACTGATGGCTGGGCGGTGTGAGTCAGCTTCACCAGGGGATCCCATAGCATGGGGCGCTGCTTCTGATGGTCCTTCTTGAGATTCTGTAGGCTGGGGTGTTACTGGAATAGGTAACTCCTGAACTGGCTCAACTGGCACCATGGGCATAACTGGAGGTAGAACTTCCTCTTGTGGCTGATAAAACTGCAACACCGGAATGATTACAGCATCTCCCAGTCTGGGCCAATCCGCAGGGAAATCTCCCAGATCCGTGTGTATGACCTCTTCTTTTCTTTCTTCTCGATTGACGACAGGGTTCTCTTCACGAAACTTTAAGGGTTCTGGGCACAATTTCAACTGGTCTCTGGACACAGTGGATATTGTTCTTCCTCCGTCCTTACTGATGATACAAACTTTTCTGTTGTCATATTTGGAGTCTTGTACGACGTAGGGTTCTTGTTCCCACTGGTTGTCCAATTTGTGCATCTTCCTTTTTCTTTTCAATACCACTTCTCCAGGCATCAAAGGCTTGGCAGGAGCATTCCTGTTGTAAATATCTTCCTGTTTTTCCCGTGCCTTGTTGAGACTTTCCTCTACACAGACTTGCACTCGTCTGTATTGCTCTTGCCGATTGATGTCCCAGTTTTCAACGGCGTCATCTGCCTCCGGTTCTACCACTCCAAGTTCTAAATCCATTGGTAGTCTTCCGGGCCTTGCTCTCATAAGATAGGCTGGAGTGCAGTTAGTGGAACTTACAGGTATATGGTTATACAAGTCAACCAAATCAGGTAGTAAGTCCGGCCACCGATTTCTGTCTTCCAACGGTATAGACTTCAACAAATCAAGGACAATGTGGTTCATTTTCTCGCAAAGGCCGTTGGTTTGAGGATGGTATGGTGTTGTTCTAATTTTCTTACACCCATACATGTGACAGAATTCCTTGAATAGGTCAGCCTCGAAAGCAGGTCCTTGATCAGTTAATACTTGCTCCGGATACCCATGCGGTCTGCAGAAGCTTGCTTGAAAGGTTCTTGCTGCCGTCACTGCTGTCTGATCCTTAACTGGAACAACCACCAGAAATCTAGAGTAATGGTCCACCATGGTCAAGGCGTATGAGTATCCAGATCTACTTGGCGCCAATTTAACGTGGTCCAGGGCCACAATCTCCAAGGGACGAGTCGTCCGGATAGGCTGCAGGGGTGCCTTCTGACTACCGTAGTCCTTTCTTCTGAGACCACAGGGTCCGCAGTTCCGACACCACCTCTCGATGGAGCTGCGCATCCCTACCCAGTAGAACCGGCACCTCAACAGGGTCTCCAGCTTTCTCCAGCCAAAGTGTCCTGTTTGATCGTGGTATGCTTCCAACACCATTTGGACGTCTGCCTTGGGGACCACTATCTGCCAGACCATCTCATGGGTCCTGGGGTTGACGTATCTCCTGCACAACTTCTCACGGTATAGGAACAACCGGCTTCTCTCTGTTCCACAGGAGCTTTGCTGACATAGGTGCATCTTTTTCCAAGGAGGAACCTTCCTGTCGTAACAACTCCTTGATACGGCTGACCACTGGATCGCTGTCCTGAGTCTCTTTCCAGCTATGATGGGGTAAGGGATTTAACGTTGCACCATACTGCTTTCTGTAGACTCGCTGCTCGTGGACTATCCCATTTCGATGGAACGCAGGTAGCTCAATTTCTTCTAGGTCGTCCGATTCTTCTTCCGTGTCAGATTCATGCGGCATTCGGGACAATGCGTCAGCATTAGCATTCTTTCGGCCTGCCCGGTACTTGATGGTAAACTGGTAATTGGACAACCGAGCCATCCAACGCTGCTCCATGGCGCCCAACTTGGCTGTTTCCAGGTGCGTTAAGGGGTTGTTGTCTGTAAACGCAGTGAACTGGTTGGAGGCCAGATAGTGCTTAAATCTTTCAGTAATGGCCCAGACCAGCGCCAGAAACTCCAGCTTGAAGCTGCTATAATTTTCCGGATTCCTCTCAGTTGGCCTGAGTTTTCTGCTGGCATATGCGATGACTTTTTCTTGGCCATTCTGCTTCTGACTGAGAACTGCTCCTAAACCTTCATTACTTGCATCGGTGTACAGCAGGAACGGTTGGCTGTAATCAGGATAGGTCAAAATCTCATCGCCTGTAAGGATCTCTTTCATCTTTTGGAATGCTTCAGCCTGTTCCTTACCCCAATTAAAGGGAGGGTTTCTGCTCTTTAGGGATTGTCCTACTAGGAGGTCCTGTAAAGGGGCTGCCTTCTTCGTGTAATCTTTCACGAACCTTCTGTAGTAACCCGTGAGTCCCAGGAACTGTCGCACTTCCTTGAGGTTCTTCGGCTCCGGCCACTTCTGGATAGCAGTGACTTTCTCTGGGTCCGGCGCTACTCCTTCCGAACTGACGATGTGCCCCAAGTATTGTACCTTCTGTTTGAGTAGATGGAATTTTGAGGGTTTCAACTTCATCCCGTACCTGGACAGGGACTCGAATACTTCTGCCAGGTGCTTCAGATGGTCCTCATATGTCTTGGAGTACACGATGACGTCGTCTAGGTATAGCAGCACGGTTTCAAAATTGAGATGTCCCAGGCAGTTCTCCATCACTCTCTGAAATGTTCCTGGGGCACTGCTGAGCCCAAACGGCATTCTGTCGAACTCACAGAGCCCCATTGGGGTGGTGAAAGCCGTTTTCTCACGATCCTCCTCAGCCACAGCCACTTGCCAGTACCCACTAGTCAGATCGAGGGTAGAAAAGTAGTTAGCCGTTTTCAGAGCAGCTAATGATTCCTCTATACGTGGTAACGGGTATGCGTCCTTATGTGTTATGCGGTTCACCTGCCTGTAATCCACACACATTCTCAAGCTACCATCTTTTTTTCTAACCAGGACTAGAGGTGCTGCCCAGGGACTACAACTATCCCTGATTACTCCGGCTTCTTTCATATCTCGCAACATTTCTTTAGCCTTCTGATAATGGGCTGGGGGTATAGGCCTGTACCGCTCTTTGATGGGAGGATGACTGCCTGTAGAGATATGATGTTGTACTCCCTTAATTATCCCAAAATCAAGTGGATGCTTGCTAAACACTTGGGCGTACTCTTGTACCACCCGTAATACCCCTTGCTTCTGATGAGCGGGAGTGGTGTCCATCCCAACATGGAGTTGCTGACACCATTCCGCCACCTGGGTTGCCGGGTCATTGTCCTCCGCTATTTGGCGGGAGTCTAAGGACTCAGCCGGGAGAATAGAATTATTGTCGACAGCATGTAGTTTAGCAATGGTTGCATAACGGGGTAAGTTTACCTCATCATCTCCCCAGTTGAGAAGCCGTACCGGTACTCTTCCATTCACCACTTCCACTACTCCCCTAGCAGTCATAAGTGTAGGTCTATGTTCTGAATGGTGGGGTTCTACTACAGCTTGGTAGTGCTGTCCTCTCAGACCTATGGCTGCCCTGCACCAGATTATCATTTCACTCATTGGGGTATCACAATGGGATTCGAGTCAGTGACCCGTACATTACCAATTTCGCCGTCTGTAAGCTTCGCTTGCTGCTGACACACCAGGGCCCGGATCTCTCTCTGGATCACTCCCTTCTGCCTTGGTCTGGCAATTTCAGCGAGCTGTTGGAGTAAGAACACAACTTCTCCCAGACAGTTACTCATAATGTTAGTACCCAAAATTATATTTAAACCGTTCTCCTCATTTACAGTCTTTACTACTAGAAGCCCCTGGTCTTTCAACTCCTCTCTGCCCACTTTCACATCCACACATTTTGTCCCGAGTACTTCTACAGGAAGACCATTAGAAGCATACACGGTAAAGTCAGGGCTCGGGGGTTTAAGACTGTCCATTGACCAGAACTTAGTGTATAGGGCATCAGGTATTAGGGTCACCTGAGACCCAGTGTTTAACAATGCCGGAACTGCAATACCATCTAGAATGATAGACAGGTAGGGTCGCCCACCCACATACCTGCGGTTCCAGTCTAGGGGGCCTGACGGATCTCCTCCTGGGTGTTGGCCCTCGGACCCAGGTTCTGCCCGTTTAAAGGACACTGTGGAGACATATGACCTTTCCGGTTGCAACGGTAAGGCCGGAGTCACACTGGCGACAAAATCGGATGACTGCAATGCGATGAAATATCGCATTGCAGTCGGACCTATGTTAATCTATGGAGCAGCTCCCAGTATCAGATTTTTTGTGGTCCGTTTTAAACGTCCGTGTACAATCGCAGCATGCTGCGATTGTCACCGATTGTGGGTCGACTATCGCCAATGCAAGTCTATGGGAGCGATCAAAAATCTGATTACAAACGGACTGCATGTGTGACTTGCGATTAAATCGCATCAGTGTCCTTTAGAAAAGCCGGCAATTCATCCCCGCCTATACTGTAAAATCACACTGACAGCTTTAATAAAGACTAGAAAGAATAGATATATACACATAGAACACATATATATATATATATATATACATGTCATTGTGACATGTATATATACATATATTTATAGTTCCTAGACTTCTACATACTGTAATAGGCGCTAATTCAATTGCCGGGTTTTGTGAAATCACAGAAGCCGACATGAAATGATACATTGTTTCCACACATTTAACCATGTAATTTCATGTATTTTTATATATGTTTGAAACATACAATTACATGAGTGTATTTGTGCAAAATTTCAGACATGTAGGGGTTAATTAAAGGTGTAATTTCGTTGAAAAAAAATGCGTGGGCTCCCGCTGTATTTTCTCCACCAGACAGACAAAGCAAAGCGAGTGGGGGCAGATAATAATAGCCCAGGGAGGGTGCATTTTTTTTGTGCCCCCTCTGGCTACTAACATCTGCCCCCAGACACCCCAGAAATGGCAAATCTATAATTAGATTCGCCCTTTCTGGCACTTTGCCCGTCTATTCCCATTGCCCTGTAGCGGTGGCGAATGGGTTAATCTCACCTTAATGTCACCTTGCAATTGAAAGGTCACCTTAAGGCAGGTTAATAATTGATAGCTGTCAATTAGACAACTATCAATTATTAATCCTATTGAAGTAAATAAAAAAACACACACACTTTAAGAATAAATAATTTTAATGAAATAAAAACACATTTTTTTGACCATATTTTATTTTACACTTAATCCGTGCGAAGCCATTGATCTCCTAAAATAAAGAAAAAGAAATAAAACAACATTATTCTTACCTATTCCGCCGATCTGTCACGTCCCACGCTGTAATCCTTCACAAAGGGTTAACTAGCTTTGAGCCAAGCAGAGCAAGTAATCCTGCCTGCTCAGCTCAAAGCTCCTGAATGAATAAGTTCCTCTCCTGGCGACAGGAGAGGATGTGTTTCATGAATGAAGCTTAATTGATTGTGTCCACTTTCCCTTTAGGTCAGGTCACTACAGTTAAATTGGCAATAAATCAATTAAGCTCCATTCATGAATCTATTCCTCTACTTTCGCTGGGAGAGGAACTTATTCATTCAGGGGAATACAGGTCTGAGACAGCATTATTAGCTCTCTGCGACCTGTAACCTGTTAACCCTTTCTGATGGATTACACCGTGGGACCTGACTGTACATCGGATTGGTAAGTATAATTTTGCTTTTTTATTTTATTTTTATTACAGGAAATGGTTTTAGCAGGAAAATAAAATATGGTCAAAAACTGTGTGATTATTTAATTAAACTTATTTTTTATTAAACTGTGTGTGTTTGATTTTTCTTTCATACAATAGGATTAATAATTGATAGTTGTCTAATTGACAGCTATCAATTATTAACCTGGCTTAAAGTGACCTTTCAATTGCAAGGTCATTTTAACCCTTATTAACCCATTCGCCACCGCTACAGGGCAATGGGAATAGACGGGCAAAGTGCCAGAAAGGGCGAATCTAATTATAGATTTGCCCTTTCTGGGGTGTCTGGGGGCAGATGTTAGTAGCCAGGGGGGGCACAAAAAAAATGTACCCTCCCTAGGCTATTATTATCTGCCCCCACTCGCTTGCTTTGTCTGTCTGGTGGAGAAAATACAGCGGGAGCCCACGCATTTTTTTTCAACGAATTTACACCTTTAATTAACCCCTACATGTCTGAAATTTAGCACACATATACTCATGTAATTGTATGTTTCAAACATATATAAAAATACATGAAATTACATGGTTAAATGTGTGGAAACAATGTATCATTTCATGTCGGCTTCTGTGATTTCACTGAAGCCGGCAATTGAATTAGCGGCTATAACAGTATGTAGAAGTGTAAGAATTATAAATATATGTATATATATATGTCACAATGACATATATATATATATATATATATATATATATATGTGCTCTATGTGTATATATCTATTCTTTCTTTTGGCATTTAAATACTATTCTTTTGGATCCATTACATGTCAGTTTTGCAAGCCTGCGAGAAAATCTCGCAAGTCGGATGAAAATCGGATGTTACAAGGTACACACACATGCGATTAAATCGCATCTTTGAAGGAAAATCGGATGCCAGAAGGATGTGTGATGTTTTTATTTTGAGCCGATTGTCGACCGTTTAAAACGGACCGTTTTTTTGTGGTTGTGTGTGACTCCAGCCTAACAGGTGATCTCCCGACGAGGAGGATGTTGATCAGAGGTCGCTCCTGGGGGTGGCGTTGTCCTCCTCCGGGGGGGCGACGTCTTCCTTCTTCTCCGGTTCATCCACGGGACGTCTTCTGGGCAGTCAGCTAATAAGATCTTCCCTTCTTCCTCTTTCCGCAGCTGCAGGGCACTCATCACAGCAGCCAGATTTTTAGTCAGCTGGCGCACCTCTGAGCGCAGACAGTCCAATTCACTAGGGGGTGTCACCTGCGTTTTAACTTCTGCCACTAGCGGGGAAAAGGGAGGTACTGCCGGTTCCAGAGTGACTTCACCCTGGTGATGTTGGGTTGCCACCTCAGGTTTGCCCAGGGGTCGCAGCCCTTTTATTGCCATGTCCTTTAGGGCATCAAAGGTAGCATCAGGATGATCTAAGGACCACCAGTTTACAGTTCTGCGTTCCTCTTGGGATCTCAATCCCTGTACAAATTGTTCTTTCAGCATCTTATTTTCGTCGATAGCATTTATATTATTAATCTGCTTAAGGGCTCTCAGGGCTCCTTGTAGTCGGCAAGCGTAGTCCCTGATGCTGTCACCTGGCTGCTGTGAACAGTGGTAGAAGGCCATCCGGAGATCCGTTTCCGTGCGGTCTTCAAACATGGCATGTAGCTTAAAGAGGATCGCAGGTACCGACTCCTGATCAACGGTATCCCAAGTCTCCACTTCCCTCTCAGCAGCGCCAGTTAGCTGCCCTATCAGCACAGCAGCTTTTTGTCTCTCAGGCACGGAGTACATTTCTAGGATGCTGCATAACTTCCGCTTGAATCCTGCTAAAGTGCCTGGCTCACCGCTGTACTGGGGAAGCCATTTCGCCCCAGGCATATATGGAAGCGTTAGTGGCATGAGCGGGACTACCGGACTGGGTGCTGGGTGTTGTGAATGGGTTTGAGATGAGTTCTGAGCAGAGGCTCCCTCTGGTGGTTACAAGCGGTACTAGTGAGGATTGGGAATCAGGTGTTACTGATTGGTCTTATTTAAGGGAATCATTTTCCCATCAGGGTTGCCGGTGATCAATTGTTCTGGTCTGAATCCTTCTTTCCAGTTTCCCTTGTAGCCTGCTGTGTCGTGTCTGCATCTCCTGCTATCAGATAAGACAATTTCTTATTTTGTGTTTTTGCTATATTTTTGCATTTTGTCCTGCACTTCTGTGGGGGCCTTCTGGGTCCCCTCCGGGGGCTTTTGCCCTCTCAGTTTAGTCCAGCCACTGTGTTTTGTACTTTTGCTTTTTGCAGTTTTTTCAGTGGCTGCTGTTTTTGTTACACCAGAGAACTAATTTAGGTGGTAGAGGTCGTGTGATCTCAGGTGATTTTGAAATTAGTAGAGTTGGTGTTTTTCAGGGTTTTCTGGGATTGCAGTAAGTACCCTTCCTGTCCTTTTCTATTTAGATAGTTTGGGCCCCAGCGTTTGCTCATACTATTTTCTTTCTGTGTCAGTATTTCCTCTTGTCTAACCGCCATTACATGTTTGGGGGCTTTCTATTATCTTTGGGGTTCTGCTCCGGGGCAGATAGCTTTCCTATTTCTATCTTTAGGTGTAGTTAGTTTCTCAGGCTGTGACGAGGCGTCTAGGACCATCGTAGGAACGCTCCACGGCTGCCTCTAGTTGTGGTGGTTAGTCAGGGTACTGCAGTCTCATAGATTCCAACTGCTCTGGTGTATTTCCTTTTTTACCTGCACTCCTCAGCTACCGTAACATAACAGTATCACCGGCCATAAAGATTGTATGGTACTCACAGAAGGGAAAAAATATTTTGAAGGAAGAAAAGTTGTCAGAGATATTTTTCTGTTTGTTGCATTTTTTTTTTTTTTTTTTTTTTTTTTTTTTCCCTCTGTATCTCTGGGTGCTGGGGAGGATCTTTTCTCCCAATGGAGTTTGCACAGTTGTCTGGCCGTGTGGATCAGCTTGCCACTGAGGTTCGGAGTATTGCTGCATATCTTGCTAGGTTGCCTGTTGTGGAACCTAGGATCCCCATGCCAGATTTGTTTTCAGGGGATCGAGCTAAGTTTCAGAATTTCAAAAATAATTGTAAATTGTTTTTTGCCTTAAAATCTAAGTCCTCAGGAAACGCAGCGCAGCAGGTTCAAATTGTCATCTCTCTCCTGCGCGGCGATCCTCAGGATTGGGCTTTTTCCCTGACACCTGGGGATCCTGTTTTGAGTGATGTTGATGTATTTTTTCAGGCTTTGGGGTTATTGTACGATGAGCCTAATATCACTGATCAAGCTGAAAAAGCCTTGTTGGCATTAAATCAGGGGCTTGATGACGCTGAGTTATACTGTCAGAGATTCCGTAGGTGGGCAGTCCTGACCAAATGGAATGACGACGCTTTGGCGGCCCTTTTCCGGAAGGGTCTGTCGGATAATGTAAAGGATGTTATGGTGGGATTCCCTGTCCCCTCTGGTCTCAATGATTCTATGTCATTAACGATTCAAATTGACAGACGTTTGCGTGAGCGGAGAAGTATGCGTGGAGTGGTGTTGCCTTGTGAGCCAGCTGCTGAGCCCATGCAGTGTGATGGAGTGGTGTCTGGGGCACAGCGTCATGAGTTTCGAAAGCGCAATGGGTTATGTTTCTACTGTGGTGATGCCTCTCATGCTATTTCAGTCTGCCCTAAGCGGGGAAGACGTTTTGCACGCTCAGTTGTCTTGGGTAGTGTTCAGACTAAGTTTTTATTAACTGTCACTCTGATATGCTCTCTGTCCTCATTTTCTGCTCAGGCTTTCGTTGATTCTGGAGCAGCTATTAACCTGATGGATTATGATTTTGCTAAACGTTGTGGATTTCCCTTGATACCCCTACAGAAGTCTATTCCCCTACTGGGGATCGATTCTACCCCTTTGGCTGAGAATAAACCCAGGTTTTCTACTCAGGTGATAATGAGGGTTGAACCTGATCACCAGGAGTGCTGCAAATTTTTGGTTCTATATAATCTGCATGACATTATCGTGCTGGGTTTCCCTTGGTTACAGTCTCATAATCCTGTTTTGGATTGGAAATCTGTGTCTGTAACCAGTTGGGGCTGCCAATGTGTTAATACCAACACTCCTGTTTTTTCTGCCTCCCCCAGGCTGAGGATGTTCCTGACTTTTTGTTTGATTTTTCTGATGTGTTTAGCGAAAGTAAATCTGCATCCTTACCTCCCCATAGGAGCTATGACTGCGCTATTGAATTAGTGCCAGGTAGTAAATTCCCTAAGGGTCGCCTTTTTAACTTGTCTGTACCTGAACATGACGCTATGCGGTCTTATATCAAGGAATCATTGGAGAAGGGTCATATCAGACCATCCTCTTCACCCTTAGGTGCCGGTTTTTTCTTTGTGGCCAAAAAAGATGGTTCATTAAGGCCGTGTATTGATTATCGTCTCTTGAACAATATTACTGTGAAATATCAATACCCGTTACCCTTGATTTCTGACCTGTTTTCCAGGGTGAAAAACGCTACTTGGTTTACCAAGCTTGACCTCAGGGGGGCGTATAACCTTATTCGCATTAAGCACGGGGATGAATGGAAGACGGCATTTAACACCCCTGAAGGGCATTTTGAGTACCTTGTGATGCCCTTTGGGCTCACTAATGCTCCTTCCGTCTTCCAGTCCTTCATGAATGACATTTTCAGGGATTTTGTGGACAAGTTTCTGATTGTTTATTTGGATGATATCTTGATTTTTTCTAATGACTGGGACTCTCATGTGAAACATGTTCGAACTGTATTCCAGATTTTGAGAGAGAATGCTCTGTATGTGAAGGGATCAAAGTGTCTTTTTGGCGTACAGAAGATCTCATTTCTGGGATTCATTTTGTCCCCATCTGTTATTGAAATGGACCCGGTCAAGGTTCAGGCCATCTGTGATTGGGTCCAACCTACTTCATTAAAGGCTCTTCAGAGATTTTTGGGTTTTGCCAATTTTTATCGTAAATTTATTGGTAATTTCTCTGTTATTGTTAAACCATTAACTGATTTGACCAGAAAGGGTTCTGATGTGGTGAATTGGCCTCCTGAGGCAGTCTCTGCGTTTCAGGAACTTAAGCAGAGATTCACTTCTGCTCCTGTTCTACGGCAGCCTGATGTTTCTCTGCCATTTCAGGTGGAGGTTGATGCCTCTGAAATTGGGGCAGGTGCCGTTTTGTCCCAAAAAGATCCAGAGACCTCTAAAAGTAACCCTTGTGCCTTTTTCTCTCGAAAATTTTCTCCTACTGAACGTAATTATGACGTGGGTAATCGGGAGTTATTGGCCATGAAGTGGGCTTTTGAAGAGTGGAGACATTGGCTGGAGGGAGCCAAACATCAGGTGGTGGTCCTTACGGACCATAAGAATCTGGTCTATCTGGAATCTGCCAAGCGACTCAATCCTAGACAGGCCAGGTGGGCCTTGTTTTTCACACGTTTTAATTTTGTGGTTTCCTTTCTTCCTGGCACTAAGAATGTTAAGGCGGATGCCCTCTTGAGGAGTTTCCTTGCGGACTCTCCTGAGCTATCTGATCCCTCTGTTATTTTGAAGGAGGGTGTAGTTCTTTCCGCCATCTCGCCTAATTTGAGACTTGCTCTGGAGGGGTGTCAGGAGGATAGGCCCGAGCGCTGCCCTGTTGGAAAATTGTTTGTCCCGGACCAATGGAAAAAGAGTGTGATGTCTGAGATTCATTGTTCCGCATTGGCTGGGCATCCCGGAATTTTTGGTACCAGAGACTTGGTTAGTCGGTCCTTTTGGTGGCCTACCTTGTCTCGCGATGTCAGGGAATTTGTGCAGTCCTGCGGGACTTGCTCTCGCTCCAAGCCTTGCTCTCGCTCTAGTGGTTTGTTGATGCCATTGCCTGTGCCCAAGAGACCATGGACCCATATCTCTATGGATTTCATTTCCGATCTTCCTGTTTCTCAGAGAATGACCACCATCTGGGTAATTTGTGATAGGTTTTCCAAAATGATACATCTTGTGCCATTACCTAAGTTGCCTTCCTCCTCTGAATTGGTGCCGTTGTTCCTTCAGCACGTGGTTCGTTTACACGGCATTCCTGAGAACATTGTGTCTGACAGAGGAGTCCAGTTTGTTTCCAGATTTTGGAGGACTTTTTGTTCTAAACTGGGTGTTCAATTGTCTTTCTCCTCGGCATTTCATCCTCAGACCAATGGTCAAACTGAGAGAACAAACCAGACATTGGAGACTTATCTAAGATGCTTTGTGTCTGCTGATCAGGATGACTGGGTCTCTTTTTTGCCTTTGGCTGAGTTTGCTCTTAATAATAGGGCTAGCTCTGCCACTTTGATGTCTCAGTTTTTCTGTAATTCTGAGTTTCACCCTCGATTTTCTTCAGGACAGACGGAGGCTTCTGTCTGTCCAGGTGTTGACTCTGTTGTTGAGCGTATGCAGCAGATTTGGGACCAGGTAGTGGAGAGGTTGTCCCTCTCTCAGGAGAAGGCCCAGCGGTTTGCTAACCGGCATAGGACTGATGGTCCTCGGTTTAAAGTGGGGGACTTGGTCTGGTTGTCCTCAAAGAATATTCCTATGAGAGTAGCATCTCCTAAATTTAAGCCTAGGTTCATTGGACCTTATAAGATCATGGAGATTATTAATCCTGTTTCTTTTCGTTTGCTTCTTCCAGGGACATTTAAGATCCATAACGTGTTCCACAAGTCCTTGTTGAAGAGGTTTGTTGAGCCAGTGGTTCCTGCTGCTGTGCCTCCTGACCCTGTTTTGGTTGAGGGCAATCTGGAGTATGTGGTTGAGAAAATATTGGATTCTCGTTTTTCTAGACGAAGACTCCAGTATTTGGTTAAATGGAGAGGTTATGGTCAGGAAGATAATTCTTGGGTGTTTGCTTCGGACATCCATGCTAGGAGACTTATCCGTGCGTATCATAGAACTCATCCTGACCGACCTGGTTGCTCAAATGAGGGTTCGGTGACCCCTCCTCAAGGGGGGGTACTGTTGTGAATGGGTTTGAGATGAGTTCTGAGCAGAGGCTCCCTCTGGTGGTTACAAGCGGTACTAGTGAGGATTGGGAATCAGGTGTTACTGATTGGTCTTATTTAAGGGAATCATTTTCCCATCAGGGTTGCCGGTGATCAATTGTTCTGGTCTGAATCCTTCTTTCCAGTTTCCCTTGTAGCCTGCTGTGTCGTGTCTGCATCTCCTGCTATCAGATAAGACAATTTCTTATTTTGTGTTTTTGCTATATTTTTGCATTTTGTCCTGCACTTCTGTGGGGGCCTTCTGGGTCCCCTCCGGGGGCTTTTGCCCTCTCAGTTTAGTCCAGCCACTGTGTTTTGTACTTTTGCTTTTTGCAGTTTTTTCAGTGGCTGCTGTTTTTGTTACACCAGAGAACTAATTTAGGTGGTAGAGGTCGTGTGATCTCAGGTGATTTTGAAATTAGTAGAGTTGGTGTTTTTCAGGGTTTTCTGGGATTGCAGTAAGTACCCTTCCTGTCCTTTTCTATTTAGATAGTTTGGGCCCCAGCGTTTGCTCATACTATTTTCTTTCTGTGTCAGTATTTCCTCTTGTCTAACCGCCATTACATGTTTGGGGGCTTTCTATTATCTTTGGGGTTCTGCTCCGGGGCAGATAGCTTTCCTATTTCTATCTTTAGGTGTAGTTAGTTTCTCAGGCTGTGACGAGGCGTCTAGGACCATCGTAGGAACGCTCCACGGCTGCCTCTAGTTGTGGTGGTTAGTCAGGGTACTGCAGTCTCATAGATTCCAACTGCTCTGGTGTATTTCCTTTTTTACCTGCACTCCTCAGCTACCGTAACATAACAGCTGGGCCTGCGCCCCCATCTGGCGCTACAATGCCACGCGGTGCGGGGTCGGGGCCTCCGGCTGGGGCCGCACTGTCGGCCGATTGTTGTGTACATATTAGCGCCCCCTTGGTTAAACGGAGCCTACCGGTTTCAGAAGCTGCTATTTCACAGGCACAGCAGTGGGAACAGGACCTTCGTCGCAGGCGCTCTTATGTCAGAGCGTCCACTTCCTGCCGCAGGACCTGCCGCTGAGTCAGAGCCGGGGCGTGTCCAAGACTTTGCGCGCTCTTGCAGGTACGCCCACCTTCTTCTCCAGCGCCTTAGGGCGCGAATATGGCGGCAAATATGGCGGTATTTGGCGCCAAACAACAGCAACAGTCTTTTTCACCAAAACACTCCACAGGCACACAGGGCTCACAATTCTGCAAGTTTCGGATCCTGTTAGTGACGCCAAGTTTTATGTCGCGACCACGCACCACAATTGTGGGTTACCAGGGCAATGGGGTACCCAGAGCCGAGCCCATGGAAGTCTATGGGGTTGTCACGGATAGCGGTGGCTCGGTCTGTGGCCCTGGCGGTCCGGCATATGTTGGGGGGATATTATTTACAGGGGATTAGTATATAACAGTTCGTGACGCCACCTGTAGTTGTCTGATCACTGAGACCAGCGCTGCTGAACAGAACTCTGAGGGGATGTTATAGCAGCTAGGTGTTGGGTCCCCCACAGGTGGGACTGTCCCTCTGAGTCTATGGTGATTGTAGTAAGGAGATGTGGATAAATGACACAGTCTCAGACAATAAAGCTTCTTTCCATACCTTTTACTTTCAAGTTGTTTAGGCAGGTCCCGGGAAGCTGTTGGGGTACATGGAGGATGCGTTTCGAGGTAACGGCTGAGCAGGTTAGAGGCCTCCTTCACTTTCCATGTAACGAGTCCAACCTGCATAAAGCTAAGTCCACTCAAAATCTCCAGCTAATTCTGTAGCTGTACTGCCCGGTCAGCATAGTGGTCGGAGCCTTCCAAGAGATGGAACTAGGTTCTTGCTTTTGTCGTGCACTGACTCAAAGTCCCTTTTCCACCTGACTCTGGTTTCTTACTGACAATAGGCTTGTTCCTGTGACCTGAAGTCCAGCGAACCTCTGGTTTTTCCTATCACTACGCCTGAAGCTGTAGCGACACTTCGGTCCCCAGTGACCAGTGATCAATGCAGGATAGTTCAATCCTTAAGGCACTTCTAGAATTCTTTTCCACTGCGCCTTCGACCTGCTCGCGCTCTTAATATCAGCACTGACTAGACTAGGATAATATTCGGTTATCCGTACTAGCCTCCACTTCTGTACCGTCTCCCTGTATTGACAGGAATCTCGGCTCTCCAACAGGCACCAGTCCTGACTCCCTCCACACTCAGGAGAAGCTTTCAGACTGCACTGTGCTACAGGACACTCCCCTATACACCCCTGCTGGGTGTGTCTGAAGTGTATATGAGTCATGTCGAGCCTTAACCGTTACCTCTCCACTCATCCTCCTGATATTGTGTGCCTTACATACCAGGGCTACACACTGGCTTGCCAGTCTATATACCAGACGTACCCGCCTGCACCTGCCTTGTCCTCCAGTATACCTGCCGTGTCTGCCTGTACTAGACATGTTCCTGGCCATTCCAGCTTCTTGCCCCTTTGGGTGTCAGCTGCCATGTGGCCGGGATCTGTCCTGGAGTTGCACCTGGCGTCCATCTGGAGCCAAGTTTATCCACACCTTCAGGGGCTCTAGAAAAGAGTTAGGTGTTCACCTAGTCACACCCCTTCAGGCTCTTCTCAGTCCCTGGCACAGTGATTCCACCATTACACCCATTACAGTTTACTCAGGCAATTTCCGATCAGTATCAGCAAGTCAGAAAGACCTGAAGGACAAAATCTCCTATCTGCAGACAGTGACCACCCGATTGTACACGCTGATGAGTCGCCCGGCAGGGCCGTGGAGTACTCGGAACCGAGCCTATTGACTTCTATGGGGGATGTCACTGTAGCCACGACTTGGTCCGTGGCCCTGGGCGCTCATCAAAAAGGGGATATTTACAGGGGATTAATGTTCGTATAGTGATTCGTGACGCCACCTGTAGTATCTGGTCAGGGTGACAAGCGCTGCTGTGCAGGTCCTCTGGAAGGGATGGTGTTGTGCAGCTAGATGGTAAACCTCCTACAGGTGAGGCTGTGTCCTTCCAGGGCAGGTAGATGGTGTATATTTTAGGAATGGTGCTGAGGAGTGTAGCAGGGAGACGTGTGCGTCGCTGAAATAATCAGGGAGACAGTCCAAGTGCAGTTTCAGGGTTTTTACTCACAGTCTGCTGCGCGCCATACAGATGCCCGCTTGGCACTGTGTCCTCCAGGCGGGTGGTCCAGCAACCCCCAGGTAGATTGGTCACACTTCCCAGGACTCCTTTTCAGTATGTTCCTTTACTGGTCTTTACTCTCTCTGTGCTTTTCTACTCCTTTCTTCCTAGCACCTCACCATGCAGTCCTTCAGATTAGAAGCTGCGGTCCTGTCGGGAAACAGATCAATGCTGTACGTCCTTGGTCCTATATAGCTTCCTTCCAGGGGATGCTGCTGGTGGTGGTGGCAATGACCCATGAAGTGATCACCGCCGTCGGCTTACTAGCGGGCCTGAAGCTTTCCACTAGTCTATGGGCCGTACCCTGATGGCCTGGTCCTTCCTTCTTCAGGATGGGGCCACGGATGGATTAGATCACTGTCCGTGCTATTCGGACCCTTTCGCTGACTTTAGCAGTTTCTTCCTGAGGTGAACTCAGACGAAGACTCAGTCAGAGACTGGCTGCTCTCTCTTCTCACACGCAGCCTAAGTACTACTGCTAACTCCACCCACCCATATCTACACCCTTTGCTAACCAGTCTGAGTCAGACCATCCTCCGTAGGGTACGTCCGTATGCTCAGCTGGCATGGTGTGTTGGATGCAGGTGTGGAGTCCTAGGGGTGCTCCCTCCTTACCTGAGAATCAGGTGTCACACCTCTGGTTGAGATGCAACACTTCTGTGGTGACTGAACCCTCAGGGGCGCCACACTGACATCTGCGGTCACATCAGCTCCTATCCAGCTGCAGTGACCTCAGCCGTGACTCTCCAGTATACCAGTTATGTTCTTGGTTCCGGACCCCATCTGTCAGCTCCACCACATTATGACGGTGATCCTACTCTATGCTGTGGTTCATCAATCAATGCATGCTGCACTTTGAGCTCTTGGCACATCAGTTCGCTTCAGATCGGGCCAAAGTGGCATTCATCATGTCCCATCTTATTCACGAAACTCTGGCGTGGCTCAATCCCCTATGGAAGAGAGGGGACCACTTGTCTCCAACCTCTAGAGTTTCCTAGAAGCCTTCCGCAAGGTCTTTATTGGGCCGGGCCTTGTTTCCTCTGCAGCAGCCTTCCTTCTCAGATTGTGCCAGGGAAACCTCACTGTGCCGTCCGTTTTTGTACCCTGTCCTCCAAGCTCGCCTGGCATAAAAAAGTGTTTGTAGCCGCCTTCTGAGAGGGCCTGTAGGGAAGAATTAAGGATGAGCTGGCCAATCAAGATGTTCCCACCTCTCTAGATGACCTGGTATCTCTGGCAACTCGGATTGACATTAGGTTTCAGTAGTGTTCCAAGGAGGTGATCCGAGAGAGAAGACCTATGCACTTGGCTCCTACCTTCTAAAAGCCGATCAAGCCGCAGACCTCAGTTTCAACACTCTTCCTTAAATCCATGCAAGTTGACCGGGTGAAACTGGCCAATCATCAATAGAGGGTTCGTCGTGCCGAGGGGAG